>JACDJE010000044.1:1179087-1442236 GCA_016647715.1 Pavo muticus
AAAAAAAGGTCTATATTAATAATTTTGATTGGGAAAAGAAATATTTTTTTCTTATTCCCTCAAGAAAACATTTTTATTTTGACATTTTTCTAATTAAACATTTTGTATTCAAAGCCATGTTTTACTTTAAAATTTCCTTTCACTTTAACTGGAGAACAATTGTTATTGGAACGAGAAAAACAGCTTTCATTGTCACCTCATTGTTCACATTAAGGGTATGGTCCTATGATAGAAGAGAATCTCCTTTGCAATGGTACAGAGTCTCACCTTGTGTCTCACGCCAGTAGTCCTTGCAAAGCTAGAAGTTCTTTGGCAATGCAATTTATCTTTCCCTTCAGCTTTTGGTTCATTCCTAGGGTACATCTGATGGACGCTAATCCACCCTCATTAGCCTACTGAGAAAACAACAGATAGCTTGCAAGCCTTGAAATGCTTGTTCAGGAAAGTCGACATTTCTGGCAAAGAGCTTACTGCGTCTCCAATCAAGACAAAAGGAGAGACTGGATCACCATAATGAACTCTAATTTTGTATTGCTCTAGAAGAATAAAACAAGGGTGAATTAAGGCTCTGAAATCTTTTAGCACAAGAGCAAATGAAAGCTTTAAATTATGCATTTTTTTTTCTGTCAACTGAATAAGCATGAATTTATAAGCATGATTTAATCCAAAAAACAGATGCACTCTTCCCTTAAGACAGAAATCTCAGCCAACTGGCTTGCATAAGCGTTTTCTGTGCGTGATTATTGGACATGGCAGGTTGAAAGAACCAAGAAGCAGGATTGTGAGCCATGGCAGGAGATGCAAAGAACAGAGGTCCAAATCTTCACAGGAAATAAAAGTAGGCAGGAAAGAGAATAGTGGGGGAAGATATTCAGCAGCGTTTAATCACAGAGTTCAAGAATCAGGCTATGAATGCACTGATGACATCTATAAGTGGCAGCTCTTTTTGTGATTTTGCTACATGAGCAGCATTGCAAGTTGTTGTGCATCATCCATAACCATGGTTACAATTTTTATCTTGTAATAATTCCATTGTAATTAATAGATGTTCCCACCATGTAAGGCAGAATACTGATGAGGAATTTGAAAAGCAGGCAATAGGTTAACTATCTTTCGTGAAAGTCTCACTCTATGTTTAGCAAGCTGCATTCATCGTGTTTCTTCTCTCATTTTCCTATTCTTTCTGATTATCGATAAACCGAACGAACAGATTTCCACTCCAGTAGGTCTTTTTCTATAATCTGTTTTGTGCACTGCACCTCCTGCCTTTTTAAGGCAGACCACAGACAGAAGTAAGAGCCCATTTTGCTCATAGCTATCTTTGTTGTCAGAACAGAATGGATGGTTGTTCTGTGTGTGTTGCTACAAAAACATCTCCAGCTTATTAACAACAAATCACAGAATATCCTAGATATAACTGAAAACCATTAAGTTAGATTTCTTGCTAACTTATCAATGAATGCAAAGTTTTCTAATGATTAAAATTTTCAATATGTAAATGGCCTAAAAAAATTCCATTTTTTATTGTCTTACCAACTGTAAAATCCTCAGCTGAGGCTCAATACTCAGACTTTCAAACACATAGTCATTTTCTCATTTCTGAGAAGTTATTTTTTACTGTATCTATCAATTAGAAAACAAAACTATAGGAGAAATAACCTCACCAGAGTAATTCAAAGGGAGAAAAACATTAAAAAGTAGAATGTGCAGAAATCATTTTCTGACTGTGGATCCTTAAGTTGGTGTCAGCAGCATATAAACCCTGATTTTTCTTAAAAAATTCAGCAACAAACAACATTGTTCTCACTGCCTACTGGAAACTTACTGGTGGAAAACCTGCACCAATATCAGTGGTGCAGGACCAGGCAAACAGCTCCATGTTGCCTAGCCCACATTAGAAAACAGATCTTGTCTGCCACCTCTCTCCACTCAGAGATCTCTCTGCATACTTCTTCCAGCAGAACCAACTGGGAAGTTGTGTACATCAGCATGCTTATCGTGCTTTTTTTTTTTTTTTAACCATAGTAAACAGCAGTCATATGTTACGTTTTACCATTTAACTATTCACTATATAATTATAAAAACAATTGATTTGGTGTCACTGTCCCTGGAGTGTTCAAGAACTGTGGAGAAGTGGCATGGAAGGACATGGTCAGTGGGCATGGTGGGGATGGGTTGGTGGTTGAACTGGATGATTTTAGAGGTCTTTTCCAACCTTAATGATTCTATGATCCTATGATTACTTACGGAGTCACGCTTCAAATCTTTTAATAACATGAATCAGAATGTTAAATCCCATTCTGAAAAGAAATCATCTTTCAGAAAATAATGTAGAGAAATTCAACTGAGATTTTACCCATAATTTGAATTTCAGTTATTTTAAGTCTCAAGATAATGATTCCACACTGCTGAAATGTAGTGATTGGAGGACAATATCCACAGCTAATTTTGGATTTGTGAACATACAATATCAATAGCTTGATAACATGTACAGGCTGAATTCTAGCCTTTTATCCAACTACACAAATGCCATTCTTTCAGAAGAAACAGCAACATGTTTACATGGACAGAAGCTGTCAGAAAAGGAGGAAAATGGGAGCTTTTTGAGCTGAGAGTAGGCCAGCAACAAACCTAAAGTTTTTGTTTTGCATTATTATGTTCATTTGATAAATTGTTCTCCCTTCAGATTTCTTTTAATTAATGTTATTTTTAAATTTTGTCCTGACTTTTCCAGCTGTTCCTGTGAACTTCATCAAGTTTATGATATTGATGATTAGTAAAAAAAAAAAGGAAAAGAAAAAACGAAGCATTTATGCTCTTCCTCTATTCAGTCCCTTGCACCCACTTGAGAGGAAAACAGCTTGAAGAGCAGCAGAAGATGAAGTAGGACCAGAAGAAGAAAAAGAAAAAAAAAAGTGAAAATTGGCTCCTGCCAGCTACTCACCAACACATGCTGTATAAGAACTAGAGCCTGTAATCCAATATACGTGAGCATGCATATGGATGACTGTAATGCCACTGATGAATAGAAATGTTTGTCTCATTTGTAAAAAGACGTCAGCTGTTTTTGGCTTCAAAGTCAAAATGTCTGTTTTTAGCCTTTCTTCTGTCAAAGACACCTGATGGCTTTGGACTGAGTCCCACACTGATAGATCCATAGTATTTAGCTAACTTTTCTGTAGTTCATCTAGAGCTATGTAAAATGTTATAAGTTGTTATCAACAGTTTTAAAAGTTTTGTTAAAGTCTCTTTTCCGTTCTTCAAGGAAGATATTGATATACTGACTGCTGCTTGAAAGAATAGAAAAGCTCAAATCCAAGTTGTAGGATAGAGGAGATGGACTGAACGTTGTGCACAGAGTAAGAATTCCACTTTAATCCTGGCTGGACGACATACAGAGGTAAATATTAATTCAACTTCAGAAAGAAAGCCAGGAATTAAGATTGCTTCCCTTTTAGAGCTTTTAGTTACTGTCAACTTTGGTGAATTGGTAAAGAAATGTAAATTTCTCCAAATATCTTCCAGTTATCATGTGCCCCACAGTGATACAAAAGATTAAACAGGAGTCTGTCACTTTTTTTCTATCCTGTTTTCAAACTGTACAACTCAAAAGTTGTTAACAAGTACCTTAAAGGCAGATATTTGCTTATTAGAACTAGAGAACTAAAATGAACAATTTTTACTAAAAGTCTAAAGCCAGAAAATCTGATGAACAGCATCAAGAACATTTTTTTTCTTTTTTCTTCTTGCACTTGAGGACTAATGAAACCCCTACAACCACAATTAAATGCTTTCAGTGCTTTTTTTTAAAAAAGAAAATATTACTATTTTTCAATTATTTTAGATAAACAAGATAAGCTTTACCAGATTATTTGCTTTCTCCACAGTTCAGTAAGTACTCCAAGATTGTGTTACATGGCTTCTGCATTTTAATACATCAACACAACTCTTAAGAATCTTGTTTTCCAAAGAGATGTTGACTTACAGATAGGAGCTAAAGTTTATTCATAAACCTTGGAACGCATTTAAGTGAAAAGGAAATTCTAATTTGATAATATAGTTTGTTAGTCTTAACAAGACAATTTCATACACGATTGAAGGGTTCCCAAAGAAGTTACAGAAACTTTACCGCTTGAGCTATTTAAAACTCAATTAAGTAAAACACGAGAAATAAAATATATGGAAAAAGTGTGCAGAGGTAATAGCAAAAGAACCAGATGGCTTTGTAGGATTTTTCCTGCAGCATCAGTATGATAAAAAGCAACATAAAAACAGCCAGCGCTACGGCCAAGCAGGAACACACTTTCAGCACAGCCAAGTTATGACATTTTTAAGAACATGGAGTGCATCCATTTTGTTCTTGTGTTTGTACGTTTCTGTAAGCATAGCCAGGTTTTTGCAAGGCAGAACACAAAGAGAAAGACCAGGAGGCTGGATATGCTGAGTGTAGTCTAGCAGGATATATTGGACTATTGGTTTCCCTCCAAATGTTTTTCAGTGGAACCAGTGATTCAGTGGCCAAGTTTTAATGAGCCCCGTGATGTCAAACATAAGGTCCTCTATCATATGACTCAAGAAATTAAGGATAAAAGCACTGCCTTAAGCGTGATTGTGAATCTGAACAAATTCCTAGTGAACTGCAGAACACACGTATTGACAAAAGACACATAGGAACTGAAGATACGTGAAATATTACAAATGCTAAAAATTCATGAATGCATATTAAAGTAAACTGTTGAACAAATTAGTAGCAGTAGTAGCTTTTCCATAGGCTCTTAAAACTTCCACTGAAATCAGTGGACCATTTTAGGTATACAGTTCTACTAGCAAATCTTATGAATTATTCTGATGGACAAATCCAGCAACTCACCATTTTGTATTGCTTTTGGTTATTATGATCTACGTCTGGCATGTCCAACCCATGGCCCATGGGCCACATGTGGCCCAGCACAGCTTGCACCGTGGCCCACTGTGAGAATCCTTCTTTGCTTCCTGGCTCAAAGCTTGCTTCCTGAGGTGTTTCTTGTGATAAGACCCTAACTGATTTATTGAGAAGGCAAGTAATGGGTGCTACTGTGTGAAAATCAACATCTCTTTGTGGACACCTTCCTCCAGAGCTGTTTGCCTCCAGAAGAGAGTGCTAAGAAGTGGTCACTGGTGGAAGATCTGGCCTGTGACAAAATAGCTCCAGCTTGGTATGGGAAAATTGGGGAACGATACCATCGTGTCCTGTGAAAACAGGATGCAGATGGGCATCCCTGCTCCCTCTTACCTGAGATCCCAGAGCCAGGAGCTGTCACTCC
Organism: Pavo muticus; assembly: GCA_016647715.1. Taxonomy (NCBI): domain Eukaryota; kingdom Metazoa; phylum Chordata; class Aves; order Galliformes; family Phasianidae; genus Pavo; species Pavo muticus. Next base: position 1,184,391 of record JACDJE010000044.1, read on the forward strand.
AAAGAGAGCTGACTCAACCACTTTGGATTTATAAATAAGTTTGTACTACCATCCAAAGGTCGTCGTTGTCAACGGAACAACAATGCCTGACGACCCACCACTACTGAAGATCAATGACTGAATTACGAACCACGCTGGATCCATGGTGGTGACTATCTTCTTCTTGCTTCCTATAAAGACTCCTTGCTTCTATTTACTATCTTTTCTATCGCCCTTCTTCCCTTCCCCATCTCCCTGATTAAGATTTGTAATAAACTGGTTGGACCAACATTTGAACCGCTGTTTCTTAATCTCACACTGGGTATACACATATATAAAAGAACCTCAACTTCCTCCTATAAATTGGAGCGAGACACCCATCCACTGGCCCCAGTGGCTCCTCCATGTGAAGTGGCCCTGGATGTGCACCCATCACTCAGCACCAGCCAAACCATGAATGTGCTATTAATGCTGTGTTGACTGAAACCAGGGCATGGGGAGGACAATGCTGTGCAGAGCTGACTCAAATGATGTCAAATAACTGTATGTATTTTGATACTCTGGCTAAACACAGTGCTCTGAACAGCAGAGAGAAATATCCTTTGCTTCACAGTCACACCTTATTCATGTCATCACTTTTTGGCAGTACACACATTTGTGAACAGTTGTCAAGGATAAAGTACAGGAAGAGTAAAATTTCATCAAAAATCTCTGATGAACACCTTGAGAGCTCACTGAGAACTGCAGCCACTGCCATCTAACCAGCCTGAGGCATTAGTTTCACAAAAACAAGGTCAAATACCCCATTGGTTTTATAATTTTTTTCTCTTATTTAATATTTTAATATTAAAAATTAAAATGTTTTATTGCTTATGTATTACCAATACTGCAAATTTCACAAGGGCTGCTCTGAAAGTAATGCCTTCCATTATGTTATGCTGGCCCACGTCAGATGCAGATGTTGGTGAGATGGAAGTAGAAGTTGCACCTTCCTGCCAATATTCCATTACATTTTGTTGCCATGTAACAGATGGCAGCAGAGGGGCAGTCTGACAAAATGGTGTCTGACATAGAAGTGCATATGAAGCAAAGGTGTGTCATTGAATTCATTCATGCAGAAATAATGGCACCCACTGACATTCATCGAGGTTTGCTGGATGTTTATGGAAATCAAGCAGTGGATGTGAGCACAATGAGGCCGAGGGTGGTGCTTTTCAGCAGTGGCAACAGTGGGTCACCTCTGCTATTGAAGATTTTTATGAGCACGGCATGCAGGCTCTTTTTCATCACTGTAAAAATGCATAGCCAGTGGCAGCAACTATGTTGAAAAATACTCTTTTGTAGCTAACAATTTACTCTATCAAATAGTATTATTATGCTCTTTGTATCTGTTTTAGTTTCCATGGAAATAAATAGGAGACATTTTCAGAGCAACTGCAGCCCAGGACAATTCCTCTTTACTCAATGCAGCTGAGGGAAGACAAAACGTTGGACACCTGTAATCTATGTAGTCATCCAGTTCTGATGACCAAGTTCTGCAAAAGGCTTTGTTACTGCTCCATCTATAATTCTAAATCATAATATCACATGATTTCATAACTGCCTCTCATTATCTTCTACCACATAAAGTCATTGGGATGAATACACCATACTTACTCAATTCAGTATTTTTTGTTTTTTTCCAATTATGGTGAAATATATAACATCTACATACCAGGTTAAGATGTCTTGGAATGTCTGAGAAGAAAGAGGATGTGTGTCTATAAATCATTTGAAAATGGGCATGTACATATGGTTTTAACTGACATAAGGACATGATTCAAAACAAGATAAGGGAAAAGAACTAGTGACTATTTTAGTCTACTGATTAACCCTTCTCCACAATCTCTGCATGCAACAAATGGTGGGACTTACTGGACTTACCTTTTTAAGCACCCTGCTGACAATTTGTCCAGAGTAAAAAATGGCTAACAATTTCACGTCTTCTTAATATTTTCAAGGCAAAACTTAAAGAAAAAAAAGAGAGAAAGAGAGAGATCTAAAGAGAATTATCTTATTAGACGTGTACCTAATTTCAAAGTTACTCAGAATTTTTAAAATGCTCCAGACAGCACATTGCTCTGAATAATATACTACTTCCAAGAGAGACTTGTGAGACTAGAAGCTCTGCTTAATGTTAAAGAACCACAGTACTTCCTACAATACTGTTATTTCTCACATGACTCTGTCAAATGCGACTTTTAGGCTGATGATTCCCAAAACAGAAGTCTGCTTTACACCACCTCTTTTCGAAGCTTCTGCCAAAAACATTTACCTATTCCTAAGGAACAGACAGGGAGAAAATGTGGGATTTTTTTTTCCTCGCTGAAAAAATAGTATATTAATAAGCTTTCTTTATTAATTTGATTGTGAAGCATAGCCGGGGACTAAGCAGGAAAATTGTTCTGCGTCAAGGATATTCTTTCAACTACACCTGTAAAAATCTACACTTTGCCCACCCATACTCCTATGAGGAGAAAACGACTATTTAAGCAAACCCAGCACGAACCAGAAGTTAGAACTAAACTAGATTTCCCTGAAGACTCCTTCTATTCTCAGCTCATCATAGCATGCTGCTGAGCAAAATATTTCCTGTGATTGATATATAATAGAACATATAATGACACTTTCTATCCTCTGTGACACTTTGGCTTACATCTGAAGGAGGGAAGATGTGACTGGATGTGGAGTCTGGAAGTGTGAAGATGGAGAGCAGCTAGAGATTGAAAAGGAAAGACATTTTGAAAAAGAAATCAGGAGTGCAACCAGGCCTGATTAGCCAAATACCAAGGATGGAATCAAATGGGGAACAAGATTAGGGAAATGGGCCAATGGAAATATGGGTGGGAGCAGAGAAAGGAATCACATGTTGATACATCCTTTCAGGGGATGGAACATTGCTTCAGATTACTAAATCAGTTTGTCATTAGGAGAAAATTCACCACTTATCGCATAATATGTGGAGACATCTTCAGAGGTGTCTCCAGCGACAGCAGAAGCAGGGTAAACCACAAGCTTGTATAAGACAGGAATTAGGTATGGTAAGTCAGTGTCCATTGGCAAAGGTTGGCTTGGGCTACTTGAATATCTGAAAATTCTGCAGCAGAAATAGTGAGAGATTTCTCTGGACAATGCACAAACCATGTGAGACTAAGCCAGCATTTTGTCTCCTGTGGCCATTAACGAATGTCTAGAGAAGAACAGAGTAACATTTCTCCAGTATGCTCTCACAATTTCCAATGAGATGGAAAAGAAGAACTTCCTGACCCAAATCCAATATCTCAGTGATCAGTGTCTTTCCTTCTTGAGCCTGCTGCTGACCAAGCTGCTTTTAAAGCCCTAGTTCTTATAATAAAATAAACAAAGAGCAGTCATTCCCTCTTCCATTCCTTTCTCCATTCATTTGTAATTTTACAGACCTTTTGTGACTTTAATATTCTACAGAGTTGTATCAATTTAATTATTCTTCATACAGAAATAGCTCATTATTGCTTTTCTCTCTTTCTACCCTGTACTCTATTCAACAGATATATCAGAATAGAACACCAATCAGTATTCAAAAAAAAAAAAAAAAATAGAAAATGGAAATAGAACACAAAATGTGATACAAGGATTTGTATTTTTCTATTTTTCTCAAGTTGGTGAGGCACTTATTCCTTCTCTCTGATTACAGACAGCAAGAGGACCTGAGACAACAACGTGGAACTGTGTCAGTGGAAGTTCAGGTGGGGTATCAGGAAAAGATTTTTCACTAGAAAGCAGTTGGGCACTGGAACAGACTCTCCAGGGCACCAAGCCTGATAGAGTTCAAGCATTTGGAAATGCTCTCAGACATAGGGTTTGATTTTTAGGTGGTCCTGTGTGGCCAATAGTTGGACTCAATGATTCTTGTGGGTCCATCCCAATTTAGTATATTATATGATTCTATAACAAAACTGTAAATTACTACGAAAATGCTAGATACTTGCATTTGTGCCCCAGATTCAGTGCTTTTGTACATGCATTAAAGATGAGCTTTGAAGACAAATATTTCTATGGGGTGAATGGAGAGGGATCCTTCAGAAAATCATAACAAAAAAAAAGTTATTAAAAATACAGTCCAGGTTCACATAGTGAAAGATCAGAGGAAGATGTCCCTTTGATCTTAGAAACAAAGAAGCTTATGAAAAGAGTCAAATGTGAGAATAAGAAATTTGAATTTGGTGACACAAAGCTAAGAATATCAGGGAGGAAGGATGTACGGTTACTCAAAGATTAACTAGGTGAAATGCAGTCAGGGATAGTAATGAAACTACAGGAGTAATAAATAAAAAGGTGAATTGTAGCAAGGCTTTGGAGGACACAAGTACTAATATTACATATCAAAATATAAAGCTCCAGCAACTTAAAATAGCTGTGTGCGCGCGCGTTTCTTTCTCCACAGGTATTCACTGTCAATCAAGTTCTGGGGGAGATCATATTGGTGCAATTTTGCCACGATGAAACCATGCAGTGAACAGCAACATCATATTGAGAGCTTTCAAATAATAGCGTTTTCTAAGGTACTCAGAAAGCAGGATGAAGAAAGAGGTAAACATTAGACAGTCTGAATCAAAACCTATTCAAAATGTTCGATCTTTACCAGCCTTCTGATCATGCAGGACCCTCACCTTAACAAGGAAAATCTTGAACATACAGTGATAAAAGCATTTGAATGGGCTCTAGCGAGCAAGTATAACAACTATTAGAGAAAGTGGATCAAGAAAAACAACAAGATTATTATAGATTCCCCAAACAGAAATTAAATGCTAGTAGAATACTTCAAAACCCTGAAAAAGTAACAATGTCAAAAACAGGCAGCTTTTCACCAAAAGGCCAGTTTGGATCTTCATCTGTTTTCAAGAGTTACGTGTATTTTTCATTGCTGAGAATCAGATCAGCCTTGTGTTCCAAGCATAGTTCCAGAAGCCATTACACCAAACAACAAAAGGGGATGGCTTCATCACACATAAATTGCATTGGAATGTCTATTTTGGGGTCTAATTTTAACATCTTATGTTTGCATAAAGTATTCTGGAAAATGTTTCTAAGTTACCAGAAGAAAAATACATTATTAAGTAATAGCAAACAAATACCAAAAGCATCCTTTCCAGTATAAATATGTGGGCAACTAATCCACAAGTTCATGAATTTCAGCTTCAGGAAAGTTCAATCCTCTTACATTCCGGTCCAAAATTTTAAAAACTTATTTTAAACCTTATAGAGAGGTTGATGCAGCATTTCTGCTGATATTTTACTGTTGCTGTGAAGGCCAGTATTTGGGGAACCATTTACAAATGTGTAACAAAGCAGTCGCCTTTGTAAGACTCAGCAGAAGTTGACTAATTAATTCCACTGCATGCCTTTTGAAAGCTCTCTAAATATCTAGCAACCTAGTGCTTCACACAGCAGCCCAAATAAAGACTAAAACACAATGGTCTAAGTGTTGTCAAGAGAGAAAGTTTACTACTGCACTGTAAACTGTTGTGCTGAAATTCATCTGACAAAGGCAGCAAGACATAAAAGGCAATGATGGAGTTCTTCCTCCACAAGAGCTGGCCAAATAGGAGCATGGAAGATAACCAGAAGATAACGAAGTGAAAAGATAATGACTTACAGTGCTCAATAGATACAATATAAACTATGATATTGCAGGAAAATTGCGATATTACTTAGTACATTGCTGCAAAATTCTAAGTGTTTTAAATAATGTCCCTTTAAATGAGACCATGCAATTTCATATAAGCAGCTACATAGGAAAGAAATTAAGTATACTACAGATCATGTTACATAACCCATATAACAGATGTTTTATATTTATTTTTTTATTATTATTGTATAAGGCTTTACTCATTCTTAATCAACTGTTTACATGACTAAAATTTGGGTTAACTTGAAATTACGTGTTTTATATGAATTTTTGAAAGCATGCAATGCCCATAGTTGCCCTGGCAGTACTTAAAAACTGAAGTCATTAAAACATTTTCTAGTCTAACAGGGAAGACAAAAAAAATGAGCATACTCTAGTTGAATATTTTACTACTGAATGTAGTGTTGAATCCGGCAATTAAGATTCACTATCTCCTCATGTCACTTAGGAAATCATGTTGATCATTCAAGCATGATAATATAACATGCATCAAGACACATCAGCAATGTATGTCATGAGAAAAATTAAAATATATTAATAATACTATTAAATATATGGTATATTAGTATACCTTTTCCACAGAAAAAGAAATACAGCAGATTAAAAGGAACTAATTTTATTGGGTTTTAAATTTTATTGTTTTTAAAAAAGTAAAAGCCAGAAGCCTGAAAGAATAAAAATCCTTAATCTAAACTGAAATGAAAAGTGCAAAATGATTTAAGGTACAGAGTGCAAAAGGGAACCTTTATCCCGAGTCATTCTCTCTCAAAACTTCACAGGTTAGCCTGCCTTATGATTTCAAAATCACTAAAGTAATGCTTCTATGAATTTTTTTAATGGCCATTGGTACTTGATGGGGCAGCACTGATAAATTTTTTTATTGTCGATTTTCGCTTCAAAAAACCCACACGAAAAGTTTATCAGTAGGCTAAAAGCAAGTGTTGGCCAAGGGTCACTCAACAGACTAGTACATAGCAAGGAACTAGAAGATATTATGTAGTCACAATATTCTGTCTTCCTCTGAGGGATCTAATGCTTGTTGTGAGGCTTATGGCACCTGCAGCAAAATGATCTATGGAATAGATGCTATTTAAGCCATCTAAATTAATTAATACACTTCAATAAACTAAAACTAAATAAAATTAATACTCTTACCATGTGTTTAGCTTCCAGTTATGGAGAACTACACTTGCTGGCCCAGGTAAGCCAGCCTGTTTTACTATCAGTTGTTTTTTGAGATTAAAAGTAAAGCAATAAATATTAAATTCTTAATATTGCAAGTGTGACAAATTTCAGAGGAAAAAACATCTAGGCAGGGGAGAAAAATCTGCATGTGTGTCTCTCAGGCTGGCTGCTCTAAATCAGCTTGGTCTGGAGGAACCAAGTTTGTACCTTGGCTCCAAGCCTCTGAACAGCCCCATTCCACTTACACATCTCAGGACACTTATACATGTCATTCACACCACTAAGCTCTTCTAAGTGATGTGCCCATCATGATATTGTCAGAAACAAAATAGTTTTGTTTCAAACAAACTTCCTGCAGATTATTACTTTAAGAGAGATTTTCCCTCAATAAAATGAAACCAAGTAAAAGTAGGAAAAAAGAATATGTTGTAATGACATAAAATCACCAGTGAGTTATATCTTCACTCTTTCCAAGGATGGTAAGAATGTTCTGGCTATAAGCTGGTAAGGGTACCATATCATTTCAGCATATAGAAAACCTCTTCCCTTGTCAAAGTCAGTAACCATGTGGCACTTGTACAACAGTACGCATGGTATATGCTTGCAATCCCACAAGAAAAGCAAAGAAAAAACAGAAGCTCCCAAACTGTGAAGTTCAAATCCAGACTTTCCCCACATTTAAAGACAGCTGAAGCCAGATATTGTTTCAATACAATAGAAGGTTTAGAGCCAGCTGCAAATTTTGGCTGCATATAAATGACTGTTTGTGATATTCAAAAGTTTTCATTAACTAGTCTTTGGTTTGATCCATGAGCAAAATATCTACTAGAGACAAAGTTCAGATCAGAGTCTGGGCCCAAGGTCTTGGCTAAGATTTACATCATCCAAAATGTTCAAGAATTAATATTAATTTGCTTTGTGGTGCATCTGTCCCCAAAATTAAACAATACTCTTTGGATGAAAGTGAATGTTTTTCTTCTCATTTGCCAAAGTGCATAAGTCTGATGCAAAAATTGTCAGCATATAACAGACTCCAAAACAAGAAAATTTTCCAGTGGTAGTTAACAATGTGCATATTCTTTTTAGTCTGAAATAATACAAAGATCAATTTGCTCTCATTGAATCTTCTGACAGCTTTTTCTGCTACACTAGTGATCCTAATTTTCAAATTTATTCACCTTATAAGTATGCATCAACAATGACTGAAGTACCCATTAAACTTCTCATAGTCAGACCCTAAATGCATATATAAAGCACACATTTCCTAATGCCTTCTTGATACTGACATTTGTTTTCTGATCAACCCTTGATGATGCTACCTGAAATCTTCATTCTTGGGCACAGAAAGTCCAAAAGTTACTGTAATAAACACCAAATAAAAAGTTCCTTAAGATTCCTTTGCTTATTTGTGTATGGATCATATCAGCACTATAGGCCACAGTATTTATCCAGAAGGTAGCAATCAGTTATCATCCACTTTCATTCACAATTCACTGTTTCCAAGATGGAGATTCCTCTCCTGTAATTACAGTTGTCACTCTAGCTAGGAGATGTAGGGAGTATTTGTCCATACCGGTTACCAGATGACCATACGATGTAGCTTTTCCTTTCTCATTAATAATTCCCAAGTCAGTAGGCCTCTACTACATTGTTAAGCTTCTAAATTTAATTCCAGCATGTTAGTACGGACAAATGTTAGACTTACTGCCAATTAACTAGCATCAATACCTTTTACAGACGGTATCATACAGTTGTGGAAGAAGATGGTATTTTCACTGGAATAAGGGTCATAACATGACCTTGGTAACTCTTAAAAATCTCCAAAATCTTCAAGGAATGGAATCTGCCAAGTTCTAAGGTCAAATTCTCTCATCAAGGAGAAGATATGGAGCAAGACAGGAACTGAGAATTTTCAAAAGTTCTCAGGTTACTTTGTCATCCTTCCAATTCTCCTTTTCCAACTCTCTATCCAATATTATGGGATTAAACCATGTGAAGAAATGAGTTGGAAAAGTCTGGAGGATAACTCTTCTTGGCCTCTGGAAAATTCTGAAATCCATCCTATTTACTTACACCACAGCTTGTATAACGCTTTGGCTGCATTTCCTTCTCTGCTTTGTTTTGTTTGTGTTACTAAGAATATTTGCATGAAAACAGGATATTTGTTTATTAAGAGTTCATGTTCTCCTGCTGTGTATTCCCTACTTTAAGTAGTCATATTCCTTAAGATTTATTAGCAAAAGGAGACCATAAATCCTCTCTCCCATAAATGTTCCTAATAATAAAGTGAGCAAAGAAACTAAAATGAAATCGAGAGATTTAGGGAGAAAGAAAGAGTAAGAAGGAGAGATTAGATGATGCATACTATAAGCATAACTTAAATTTCTCAGAGCCACATTCTGACATGTTTCCCATGTAGTTTTTTATTCCATGTTTCTTTAATATTGTTATCTATTCTTCATTATCAAACAGGCATTCTTCACATCAGGCAGACAGACATTAAAATCCTACCTTGCCATCAGAAATCAAATGAATAACTCCCCTTTGACCCTTTTAATTCTGCTGATTGCCTCTGAAAAGAGTGGCAGTCTGCAAAAGGAATACGCAACATGGGAAAGAAGTATTCATATTGACCACACAGCTGGCACCTTAGAAATGGAGTATCAGAAGAAAAGATAAAAGCGTTTGCCAAGAAAGGACTACGTAAGTCTCAAGTAGTCTTGGGCTTAGCATCATTCTGTCTTCTCATTTATCATTTTCCTTCAGAATATGGTTTGTGTTTCCAAGATGGACTAGATTGATAGATTCTCACATGACAGAACATGTTTACAATTTTGAGGGCTTTTTTTAGTGCTACAATCTGCAAAGATCTACAAGTAGCTGGCTACAGAAAATGAGTGAGGAGCTATTCTGAAATACTAAGCAATAACCCAGGACATTAACATAAACAACACACACTCAAAAGATTTCTACTTACCCTTTGCAGGATAAAAATGCAGATTACATGCAGTTGCTAAACATTTTCAGAGCTAGACATCTATAATCTGGGGATATTTTTCTTCCAGATGGGAATCTAAGAAAAGGAAAAAGATGTAAAAAAATTTAAAAAAAGGATTGGGAAGGATTCCACCATTCTGGCATACAGTACAATCAGTATTACAGGATCATATCTTCAGAGACATTAAGTAAACAAAAGTCACCTAAAAATAGGATTAATAAGCCCTTTTGGAAATCAGATCATAATCTTCATTAGGTATTAAAATTTATCTATCTACACCGGTCTCAGCATAAAGCCAGTGAACCACTTGTTACAATTAGTGAGCAATATTTTGTAATCCCAAAATGAATTACTTTTATTGGTTTGACATCAAACTTACATGTCAGTTGTATTGCTTTCTCTTTTATTTCTCTTTCTTGAAGCATTGCTTAGTTGTAGCTAAAGTTAGATGCAAAGTGATATATCCTTCTAGGATGAAACCACATATTTTCACTAATATAGAGGCAAATTCAGCAGCTGCAGAAAAGGCCAGGCCTAAAACTATGTCAGTTAAAACCCAAGATGGTACAATGATTTTGACAAGAGAAAATAAGAAAGACAGGCCATTTACCTTGCAGCCCAAATGTATCTGTGACTCTCTTGGCAACAGTTTTCATGTGACATTTTAGCTACTTCAAGACAATCCAAAGTGTTAGAAGGATCACATACCAAATGCTTCAGCATGCTCGTCTCTGACAGTGACCAGAACTAAACATGAACAGCTCCACATTAGACAGATACGAATTAATCCACTCCCTAGAAAAGGCCAATTGCTAGCAATGGGCTTAAGTCCCGAAATGCTGAGGCCTTGATCTTTTGGTCCCCCTGCACAAAGAACATAACACAATTCCCAGAAAATGAAGAATTGTTTTCTAATTTAAAAAATAAAAATAAAAAATACAGAAGTTGTGTGAAATTAACATTTTCACAAGCAATCTTGGCTGATGGGCTCAGTGCAGGAAATTACATTCTTCACTTTCTTGTAAATTATAAATATTAGGAAATAACAGAACTTTCACAAAGTACAAGGTAAGTGTCTATAAAAAAACACCTTGGAAATAAACATCTATTTAACTGGATCAGTATGACAAGAAGTACAACTATAATTCATGGTCCAGAGATATGTCATGACATTCAGCATCATGCCTACTCCTTCCTCTATACTCAGTCAATCAAATGGTCTTTCTGTGACACAAATCTCTAAGAAGATATTTTTCCATTTGCTCTCAGCAGGAGGGCTGAGCACAAGACCGGAGACTTGACTATCTGCCAGACCATTCTAGAATCAGTAAGAAATCAAAAGATCTTAAATCACATTGTAGATATAGGCTTTAAATCACCTGGACTTTACATTTATAATAAACTAAGTGCTTTATACTTTTTTATATAAAACTCTCAAACCAAATATTCACTAAAATCAAATTATTCCTGTGATCAGATGTGTAGATTTTTAATGGTATTAGGATTTGAACATAAGAAGTCATAGCACTATTCCAAAACTGTAAGCATCAAATATTAGACAAAAAAAAAAAAAAGCTAATCTCAGATACCTGCTTTGAGACTTCTAATTCCAGATTCATACTACTAAAATACAATGGACTTTCACAAGTAATGAGACTCCACAAGTTTCTCTGTGGACAAAGGTCTAAAGAACTTGAACAATCCTTATTTAGGATAATCTCAGCTTTACAACTCTTGCTATTTTCTACTGTAGGGAGACAAAGTTCTAACTATTATGTCTGATGCATCTTGCTGGGAATTTGGGATCTGCATGACTTATGTTAAAGAATATTTGGATATTTCATATTTTTGTTGGACTCACCTACACTTTTGCCTTGGTGCCAGAATGAGGAGAAAATTAAAAAGATTTTAAGGCATCTCAGTTCTCAAATCAGTCCTGAATGTTTTCTCATTACTTGACTCCAGCAAAACGAGGCCAACATAGTTCATGCAGGCTTGGAAGTAGGGACAGTATTTTATTCCAGAAAGATTAACAGTCTTCTTAACCAAAGAAAGGAGATTCCTTTGCACTGCGACATGAGCAGAAGACATTATAGCTATGACATAGGACAAGATGTACAGACACATTTTTGACTTGATGCTCATTCACAACCTCTGGATCAGCGTCAAGGTGTCAGTATATTAAGCCCAGACCATACAGCAGAGTCTGCTTGTACAGACTTCTATTCCTGTGTGGCATCCCACTAAGTTCAATGGGACTGTGCATTGAATATGAGATCAGTGCAAGAACAGAGATTTGATCTCAAGAATTTTGTGGCAGCAAGATTGTCTAATTCTATGTTTTATAAAGTGATGTGAACACCTATAAAGCTATATAGAAGCATAAATATTAAAGTGACAACAGAAGCAATAAAACAACAGTAAGGCTAGTGGACGTAAGTAGTCAGTAGAAAAACAGCAGTATTGGATGCAGTAAACAAATACCATATATGTAGCTACTGGAAACCATGAGTCGTATCAGAAAGCAACCGCAGCCTCATCCATAAGGCATATTTATACTAAGAGTTTGCCAGGTTTGTATTATTTTCCTGTACCATTAGGTACTGGCTAATTCATGTGCATTGCAGCTTCATACACACTAGCCTTTTTTACTATATTAACATTTATCTAAGTACAGTGGCATCCAACCTGGTTAGGATTTCCTCCTGTATAGACAGGCCACAAAGTGGCTACAAATGTTTGACCATAAAGGGGTCAGTCAAAGAAACAGGCATGATGCTGAATGCTCATTTAACCGAGGAAAAAGGTAGTGGTTTTGCTACCTATGTATTTACCCACCACAGAAGATTTCTCAAGCAGAACAGAGTTGTTTATAATGATCAGGTAGACACAGTCCAAAATTCCTCTGCAAAGACTTAGTCATAATTTACTACAATTTTGTGAGTGCCTGCCACTTGGCAAGTTCTATTTCATAGGAAAAAAAAAATGTTTCTCACAAATATGACAATCAACTGCATATAGTTATCAGCAGAAGTTTATCAGAACTCAATGATGTCTACATGCAAATAATCAATATGTACATGTCTCTTCACCTGAAACAGCATTTCAGCAAATAATTCCTCAAAGTTGGCACAACTCATTTAGTAGCTAGATGAGGAAACCTGAATTTTCCCACGTAAAAGAGGACCTTTTTAGTTTTGTTTTGCTTATATTATATATGAGACCCAGTGAAATATACAGTTATTCTTAGAATTTCCTAATCTTTGGAAACACTGTTTCCAGTGTTTGGAGATATTTTCTACAACACGTACCTAATGGAGGCAAAATCAGATTCTACAAAAGACAGTCACACAAAATAAAGCAACTCTGAACTTGCATTTTTCTGCAAGTCTTTTTTTCCTGAATCTTGCGAAGCATTGGCAAAACAGAGACAAATAAACTGGAGGGATTCTCTTCGAGAAGGATTTTCTTCTTTAAGGTGGCTTCAAGATAAATTCTTAATCAACATCCAGAACTATATAGAAATATGTAATCTCAGAAGTTGAAGCTAGAACTTCAACTGTAAAAGCGGTTTCTAGCAATAAGCACCTACATCTACATTACCACACACTGCAGACCAATAGGAAGAGCATTTAAGCCTGAAAAGTCTGCCACTAAGGACCCAAAGTCCAGGCAGTAAGCATCTGATGGGCAACGCTTTGGGGCTTTCTAATGTTAATGTTTGTTTGTATGTATGTTTATTAAACTCCATATCAGTCTGGTACCACAGTCTGATAGTCCTACAGCATCTGGAACACATCAGCCTCAGTGCTGCAGCATATCTTCCAACACAGTTTCATCTGAAAGGAATCCAGTTCATGTAGTCCAAGATCACTTGTCAATGCATATCAAAGCAAGGTAAGTGGGGACAACTGCAAGATCCTGTTCAAAAGTACACATCTGAGCTAAAACATGCAGGTAGATGTTCCCTATGCATGTTCTTTGACGAACGCACTGCAACGCGGAGACTGGGAGAGCTCACAGAACATTTTCTACAGGTTTTCAGGGTCTTTCTATTAAAATAATAATAATAATAATAAAAATTAATAATCATAATAACATCATATGAAGAGAAAACTAAGGCATTACTCCTTCCCTATGATACACATTTTCCACATACCAATTGGTCAAGCTTCAAAAACAGGTTTGCTATTTAAATGCAAATGGAAATGAGAGGCTAAAAACCTATGAAATGAGTAAACTGACCAGTTTTGCAATTTTTCTGCTAAGTTATGATGACATTACAGAAAAGTCTGAGAAATCCTACCCTAAGCATTTTCTTTCAAGATACTTCAAAACTGATGCAGTGTGCTGGCTCTAGTGTTACGGTGGGAGTCTACAAATTTATCTTGATTTACTTAACCTAATCAGGAAGAAAAAAATCCTTACATTGAAGTAGTTTGATGTAATGATGTAGATCGTCTTCCTCCGAACATTAGTATGTAAAATGAAAGGTAACTTTTTTTTTTTAATTAAAAGAAAACTGAAAAATTCTCCGCATGCTCTTTTCTGTAAAATCTAAACATCTGTTTAAGATCCTGATGCAGTAACACAATATGTGCAGCTTTCACAGTTATGAATAAACACATCTTAAAACACAACACTAAAATCTGTTCCTCCTCCATTTGCCTGCCAAATTCAGAGTTCAAAAATTTCTTATCTGGGTCCTCTAATCTGTTTTTGGCTCTCTCGCATCTCTTAGGAGCTGCAAAGGTGGAGGGAGCCAGACATGGGTGGTACTACTCCATCATCTCACAAGAGAGTACTCCCTGGCACACACGTGTCAGATCCATAACATGCTGTGCTTCCCACTGCCAGCCATGCAAAAAGGTGTTGGAGGAAACAAAGTCATATTAAGGCCATGACCAAAGCAACAGAGCTCAGACAGAGGATCCACTGGGGGAAATAAATGTATCTGTGCAGCTCAAATCTCCTGTGAATTTTGTTTGGTAAGCAAGACTCACAAGCACTAATTATGCCTGGTGTCAAAGCCTTATCTGAAAATATCTTTGATCTGACATGCTATGATCAATTATACCCACCAAAGACACCATCAAGGGCTTAACAGGCATGAAAAAATTATTTCCAACATATGACATTTTATGAAAAAGAATGGATACAACATATGATTAGAGCCTGGAATCCCATTAGACAGAACTAGCAGCTTTCTGCTCAGGCTACGCTGAACTGAAATGAAAGTCTCACAATATGTCTTCAGGCCTAGCCTAAGGATTTAGTTTGTACTACTCTCTTCTCAGAAATAGACAAATGAAGGCAAAATAAAATTGTAATTTTCTTGTATGTGCACAAGAAACAAAAGGAAAATTTTCATAAAGAATTTACTTATTTACATGCTAGACCCAGAATACAAATCTCTTTAACAGACTGTTAATACTTCCCCCGTCATCTGAAGATATGAACCAAATTTATGGAACTATTTTAAAACTCTACTTTAGAGTGATTCATGATAGCTTAATTTACAATTGGCTTAGCCAGTGATATTTCTGTACACTATTTCATGCATCATAGTTGTCCATCAAGGTAAATGAATAGAATGATATTTTATTTGATCTTTCATGTCAGCTTACCTCATGAATATCACAGTATTCTGGCAGCCATTCTAAAAAGTATCACCTTTAAATCTGAGAGGCTTTTAATCTGAACGCATTTTGTTTCTGTCTGGTAAATCAGTTCTGATTAGATTTACTCATTATGAGTTACGCAGTTATCAGCTCTTTATAAAAGGCCAACCTCCCCAAACCTGATGTTTTTCCAGGGGATGTTCTTTTCTTTATTGTATTCCACTTCATTCTCTTGTTTCATTTTCTACCAATGGAAGAGTCTGCCAAATATTTCAAAGTCCTTTTTGGCAAGTAGTAAAATAATTTGGACGGAGTATACTGCAATTAGAATTTTTTGGCAGGTTCAAAATTTTGGATGCTAATGAGAAGAGTATCAGTTTTAGTGTTCATGACCAGCTCATTATTTCAGATAATTTCCTGCCACATGGCACAATTGCTACAGATTGTGTTTGCTTAGAAAATCAGCAAGGAGACACATCACAATTTCTATGTTTTTTTTTTCCAAGTGCAGATAACATTAAATAACTCTGTTTTTCTCATTCCATCTGTCTCTCACTCAAGCTTAACTCATAAAATCTTATTTTTCTTCCTAACCTTCTGTGTCAGAAAAGTGTTTCTTACTCTCCAGAATGTAATATCATGTCGCTTACTATACGATCAAAAGTTGTAAAACACATGGAGTGATGCATTTGCATTCCTGTCATTAGAAGCCAAATTCAATTATTCTCTCTTTTGCTTGGCTTTGCCACCACAAAAATTCACATGCATCCCACTAAAACACATTTTTGGGTGGTGGGGGTTGAGGACAAGGGCTGTGACCTTACATGTGTTTGTGTGCTCCAGAAGCTATACAACATTTGTATTGGATCCTGTTCTAGATTTGTGTCAGCACTTCCTTTATACATCCTTGTATTTGATACAGATTACAAACTGCTCATAAAGAAATCTATCCTTGACTGAAAGGCTATTTTGTTGGGGTGGAGGTGTTAAGTTCCAGGCTTAAAGATCTGGTCTTTCTAGACCCTAAGATTACAAACAAAACATACTTTGTGAGAGCTCAGAAAAATTTTTACCAGTTAGAGACTTGATCTCTTTATGCTTTACAGTGAAAGCATTAGGCAAGCTGTTTGCTGGAGTTTTTATTTCCCCTACATCACTTTTCCAATAAAAATTTCCAATGAAACCATCAGTAACAGACCACAATGCAAGACATGCCATTATACACATTTCTTTCCCTGCTAGGAAAAATCCTAATGGTTGGCGTTATATTTCTTACTCACAGAGTTATCATCTTATGAGAGAAAAACTCATAAAACCAAATCATGGACAGAGTGCACTAAAGTCAAAGAGGGGTCACCATCCATGTCTTCATGGTCAGAGAGGGCTGTTTTCCTTAAATTTTCTGTTTAAATTGCACTGCTTGAAAATAAAATTGCATTTACCTATCACTATTGATAACATTGCTCAGAAATCAGCACTTGTCTTACCAGCTTCCTCAGTTTCTCACTGCCATCTCTAGTACATGCCCTTATTCTTTCTGCAAAAAGTGCTGTACCTGAATGGAACATAATAACATTTAAATCAAAAGAGTCATGGTGGTTAACACACGAAGTTTTGCCTTCAGAAACGAAATTTGTATTTCATAAGTTCAAGGCTAGTGATAAGCTGAAGAACAGAAGTTCATTGTGCAAAATGCTTCTTAAAGCTGACAAGAAGAAAAATCCACAAGAAGCCAGAATGCAGTTGAGAGAGCTGCATTGAATTTAGCTTTCCAGAAGCACCGATCAAGACTCACACATTGCAGGGAGAGCCATCCACATGGTCTCTAGTGGTACCGTTTTCATTACTATTGTAAATAATTTGATATGAGTGTTCCTGGCAAAATCAGTGGCTGAGTACTGCAGAAGCTGCATAATAAAGTATTGATGATTTGCAGAAACCTTTGAGTGTTTATATCTTCAGCAGACCATCAAATCCAAGAAACACTTTGGTCAGCTAATAATTATCTCGGGAAGAAAAGTAGTAGTGACATTATCAAGGATTCTAGCTTCTATCAAATGACTTAAATCAGCTTTCATTAGTTGAGGTGACAGATGTACTCAAATGTTATGTAGAATTTATATTACTTCTAAAAGGGAATCATGACTTATTATCAATCTTTACTGCTTTCATCACCATGACCATACCAGCTATTTATGACAATCTCAGTAACTGGTTACATGCACACATAGCTGCAGCCCAAGAAAGCTTGTAAATCTTGCTCATTTTATTTGTTGTAACAGTATTCAAATCTTGAGTAGCTGTCAGATTCCTAGATCTCTAATTAGCTTCATCACACATAATAAACAGGAAAAAATCCATATCTTTAAAGTAAACATTCATTAAGGATAAGAAATAAAAGCCTTCTTATTTAAGTGAAAATAGACCAAGCTCTCAGTGAAATCCATGAGAGCTACATGTCAGAGATCAGAGTTGATAGGACCAAGACTGTTGATGAAGAGTTTCCATGTCCATTCTGTAAGTGGATGGAGGAACTGGGAACATGGATGTAGGCGTTGCCCTGGAGAGCTACGTGGGGTTATACACAGCTACTTTTCTGGAATAACAAAGAGAATCCTTCTGTGACAAATACCCAGAGATGCTTGGGCCAGTGAACAATTCCTGGAGCTACTTCTTTTTTCAGGGTATTTATGGATTCTGGATGATAGGCTGGCATCAACAATCGCCAGCTGAACTAAGCTGAGCTAAAAATTTCCATCAAAAGAATAACAAACCAGTAATACTGTGGTGCACATTTCTGGGGCCTTCAGCACTCTTCTGTAATGTTTCTGCTCCGTTATGGCCTTATCTTGAACAGAGCTCAGATTTAATTGTTGAGATGAAAACTCCCTATAATTATAAGCCTGAAGAACAGATGAGCTTATTTGATTTACACCATATGATGACAAAACTCTGGGCAGATTAGATAGCTTAGTTTACAGATAATGAGATCATTTGACCCAGAAATATTTGGTTAAAAGTTTGTCTAAATTTGTCTATTGTATGGAACATGTACACAAACACATAAAATATAAAAAGTGCCTTCCTGAATGTTTTCAAAGGCTTTTCAAAAGCACGCACTTCTTCACACAAATATCAAATCCATTTGAGCTTGCATAAATAAAATCTGTAATATTATTGAAAAGTATCTGCAGATATCTGTGAGGGTTGCTGTTTTTGTAATTTCCACATCTGTACTTTATGCACAATTTTTTTTTTTTTTTTTTTTTTTTTTTACAAAATTGACTGCAAGGAGACTGTTTAACCTGGATATATTTCTTTTCAATTGGAAAATCTTTGAGCAATGCAAACAATGGAAGCTCTTTCTAAATCTGAAGCAATTCATGTTTTAGCTTTGCCTTATGAGAAATCTGAAGTTTCTTTCAAGTGTATCTATTTTCCAGCAAAAAATATTCCCTATCTTGCAATACTCCTCACTGAGAGAACATCCAGAACATGAGAGATTTCTTATTTTTATGAACAATCTAAGAGCACGCTGCAAGTTATTACAACTTTTACTATCTTAAATCATCTAATGGTCACCCACAAATTGGGCAACTAGTTACTTAACATACATCATGTTATTTTCCTTTTTCTTGATTAGATTAAGCAAATCTGAGCCAGGGGCTCAAAATGTGCTTTTCATGAGTGTTCATATGAACAAAAAGGTACTTTCACTAATATTCACAGAAGGAAAATAAGCCTCAGGTCAGGAAATCACTCAAGCGTGTGTTTAATTCCATCCCTCCTTAAGAAAGGAGCTACGCATACAATTAAGTCGCATTGCTTTACCACTGTCTGAATAGGGTTGCTTTTCTGAAACAGAACCAACAAAGAGGCTGCCACAGCTCGATCATCTTTAAATCCTAAAGACAGTTTACAGAAAGTGAAGACTTCTGATTTATTTCAAAAGCCACTGCCTTTTGAAAGTAACTAATTTTGCATTTTTCTAACCTCTAATAGTTTGTATTCAGTTAATATTGGCTTTCATCCCTCTGTCCTAAAGTTCTGATATCCTAGTTCTGTTCAAAATACAGTTAATAGAATAGCCTCCATATGTTTAATTACACAAAATTTGTGTTTTCAAGCCGGATTCAACAATGATTGGAGTTAATAGAATGACTTAATTGAATTCAATGAGAGTTGAATGAAGAACTGACTGATAGTTTAACTCCGGACACCCTCACATCCTTGCCATGGTGCTGATCCAGCTCTCAGTGAAGTCAATGGAAGGATTTGAGTTGGGATTTGGATCATACCTCTGTTCTCCTAGGAGTCAAATTCCCTTTGTCAGTTTGCACACGCACATATACAGAGATCTAAATGAAAACAAATGTTTGGCAACATGTGACAGAAAGTCCAAGTCTGTATCTGTACATTTGGGCCAAACCAAAATTGTTATGCTTGACAAAAACATCATTATGCTGATCTGGTTTTGTTTTTTGCTTACTAGCAATTGTTTAGCAAATATTTTTTTTTAAATAAATAAATATACTCTTCTGTCACTGTAGAGAAAGTGAGAAGGGATTTCTATGCAAAACTCCATGTTCAGGCTTGTCATAACTTTGACAAAAATAATCCTCTCAGACTAGAACTTTCCATGCTTGGTCTCCGTCAAGGGTAATTCTATCTTTGCCAAGTATGAAGAAATTTGGTTCAGCTCCCTTCTAGTTTCCAAAATATAAAAGGCTTCTCATTTAGGATCCATTCTATGCTCAAAACAAAAGAGATGTGGGCCAGCTTCCCAGAGGTGAGGAGCTCTTGCAGTTCTCGCTGGCATTACTGTTGCTAAAATCAGCTTCTGTGTTTTTAAAATGTCAGTACCAAAGGGATTATGGAATACAGACTTGAACACAAAGAGCAAAACGGGGCCTTAGTTAGCATAGTCACAGAGAGTAAAAATGTTGCCAGTTGCCTCATGTGCTGAAAGAATCATGCTAACATAGCAGTTTTCATGGTAGCATGTAAGGACATGAGCAAGGTAGACATTGGGGAAGACAGATTTTTAAAAAGTACGTAAATCTTGCAAATTTTTGAAGAGTTTCATGTTTAAAACAACCAAGGAAACTTTTTCTACTATGTGCAGTAAAAAGTTTTCAATTTATACAGTTAATGCCTCAGGGCAATACATAACTAAACCTACAGACCAAGTTCAAGAGGAATCTTTAGATCCAGGGACAATAACTGCTCCAGCCCTCGTATCTTTTTCAGAGCAGTGCAGAAATCCTTCTGTTTCGGAGTTAGGAGATCCTTTCCGTGTAGTCTTCCCCTTCAAGCACCAGCTCAGATTACTAAATAGCTGTCCAGATCATTCTGCAATCATTTAGGCAGTGCTTCCCTCTGTACCGCTCTACCTTTTCTTAAATTAAACAAATATCTTCAGATTATTTACCTAACAAGGTTCTCAAGATATCGGATAATCACCTTTAAAGTAGTGGGATAAGGATGTAAGAAATAAATATTGAAAAATAGTACCTAAGAATTATTGAAGAGGCACCAAAAAAATACCAAGGATTGACCAAGTAAGAATCTAATTCCTATGGTTTCAAAATTGTTTGCTTTGTTAAACTCACCAGTTTTATTAAACTCATCAGTAATCTGAGTCTTTTGCCACTTTTTTTTTTTTTTTTTAAGTTAAACTCAAAATTTGCAGATCCTGAGAAATCCTTGAAATAACAACAATGAAATTATAAGCTTGTAATGACAATTTGAAATAGCAACTTCCAAATTGACAGACCAGCGAAAGCTAACATGCTGTAAGAGTCTCAAGGGATGATATATGCCACAGCATCTGAATGATCTGTTCATTCATCTCCAGGCAGGTATTGACAACAGCTCCCTTCTAAAGGTGAGGCTGCATATTGTGTTGACAACTTATATTTAACACTCACATCAAACACATCTGTCCTCCGGCTGTCAAGATTGTGTTCAGATGTCTAGTTTTTTTTTTATACCAACCACTTGTCTCAAAAAGCCAAAATATACAAATGGGAAGAAGAAGAGGAAAGCCTTTGTCCAGAAACAGTTCTGGAAAATGTATGTTATCATCGTAAAGAAAAATTGTATTTTTCTTCAAAACTTGATTACCTTGATTATCTTTTAAAAAATCCCTTATCTACTAAATCAGATGTATAAAGTTTCCTATCCACCAATTTAAATATAAGAAGTTTTTTTTTTTTTACTGTGTGTTGAAGAGCTACTCTCACAAACAGACAGTAGAGCTCAATTTATTTACTGGGGAGTTAGCAGTGTTCTTCACATGTAACCTAGCTGTCTGTGCCTCTGTAAAGGCTAGATCACATTTGTTTCTGTGGAAGGGAGATTTAAGTTCCAAGCCACAGTCTCACAGCACTGGAGGTTCCGCCTCTGAAAGAGCAAGACTAAATGTATAAAATCTGTCAGAGAAAGTTCAGATTGGTAAATTTGACAGAACAGAAGGACAAGTCTTCAAATTGCTTTACTTAGCAAGATTTGGAAGAAATGCGCCGACTGTACATTCCCTACCCTCATTATGTTCTTGGAGTTTTGACTTCCTCTGTTACTCCCTAGCCACAGATAGGTATCTAAACATAGGGAAGGCAGACTGTTTTCACAGCTGCTATTACCGTGTTATACCTATGTACTGTAGGCCACACAGGGTGAGAAGAGTCATTCAACTATTAAAATAATATGTAGTTTAAAACAACGAGCTTTGATTGTGCTCCTTAACATTCAGTTTTCTACCTAGGAAAAATGTTGCAGAATGTTGCAAAAAGGAGAGTAAGTTTCTTTGAGGAGTCAGAACAGAAAAGAATGCAAGCCACCAACACTTTGCAGCCCTTTGGCTGTACTAGAAAGCACCTACATGACTGTGTTTCTAAACACATCAATGCCTCTCAGAATCTAATCACCTGGTGGAGTTAATGTGACACCTCAGAAATATAGTTTTCCCCTCCTAAATAACCACTAAGGAGATAAAATAATAAGAGTCCAAAATGTAAAACTCTCATTTCTTGTCAAATGGGAAACACCATCCCTTTCCCAACCAAATACTCTGAAACATCTTACTTCAATTGCGGAACAAGATACCTATATTTAGTATAAGTCTCAGCATATTACTAGCACCACCACAGTTTTACTTCACTATCCATTGCTGGCTCTTACTGGTCAATGCAATTGTCCATTGGCCTAAAAAGTAACTTTCTTCCCTCTATAAGTGCAGGTTAGGATCACAAGCAAATGGTCCTGTAATTGGTAGGCATGTTGATAGGGTCGGAGGACACGTCAAGGATTCTGAAACATTTAAGAATCCATTGTCCAAATCTGCAATTTTTGGAAGTTCATATAGGTCCATTACAATGAATGGAGTTTTGCCAGTAGGCCAGATGATGACATGCCTAGTAGAACAAAAGAAACCCAGCATTGATTAGGTTTTTTTATTGTTCTAACTCTTTCTTTTGCAGATTTAGAAAATTCAAGACAAAAGCTTAAAATAACCCTACCAGTTATTATTCCAAGACCAATGCTTTCTTAACAATACAGGCAAAATGAGTCTGGAATTTAGAAAAACAGTGTATTTCCCAACAACACACCAACCAATCAAAAAAACTACATTCCATATCCAGAACAAAAAATCATGGCTGTTAGAAAACAAGAAAAAGTACATCATAAAAAAGAAAATACTGCTAAGACTAAAAATCTATAAAGTAACACTGACCTTTTTATATACCTCATAAACAGCACAGAAATATTCCTGCTTCTGCCAAACATTCCAGTTTGCAATGGTGTTCCAAATTTTCATTAGCATCATAACCACTCAAACTGATAGCCACTGGCTCATATTTGTTTCTCTCTTTTCCCTTTAGGAAAAAAAAAAAAATTAAAACCACACCACAGGTCTGTGCTATATCATTATGACATCTCAATTGTGAAACAGCAAAGGGATGACAACACTCAGGTCTGAGACGTACCCAAACTAGAAGTGCAGGCTCAAGCTCAGATTTTGGAAAAGGCTGTATTTGAAATAAGCTCTTTTCTCAAAACCAAATGTTGCAAGAGTACCATTTACCTTCCAAACTGGGCAGCACTGAGGAGGTCATTAGTGATATTAGCATCACTATCTTCACAAACAGACTTCAACAAATTCAGTGGCTAAACTGATTATTTTTATTTAGCTTTTTCAAGTCAAGTCTGCTAAGGTAAACAAGCACGAGGAGGCAAGATGGTTGGTTTTGCAACAAACATCCTCCCTCAGGAATACAGCAATAGGAAGGGCCTCAGGTGTTACTGAATTCAGTTGCTTCTTATCACAGGGAACCTTGGCATAATGTTTTTTTGTTTTTTTTTTTTTTTGTAATCTGTTTCCAATCTATCTTAAAAATAAGTAGAGGAGGAGATTTTCTTTCTGTCACACCACTGATACTGAGTTCCGCACCTCTTATGAATCACAGGAGCACCAGTGAAGATTTATGCCAGATCTCTGTGGTAGGTTCCAAACTGATGTTCACCAACTATGAAACACTTCATTTTCCCGTTGTCTTTTTTTCAGATTGGTTAAGCCACACAAGCCTCTGGATTTGTTTGTTGTTGTTTTTTTTTCCCCTTCCAACTCTGAATCTATTAAAAGTGCTCTATAGATGAGCAGAAATGAAAATCTCTGAGCAGCAATACTTTAGGCCCTGACTCAGAGAAGTATTTAAACATATTAACTTAAAACCTTGTTTAAGATGCTTCTTCAGAGCTGGCATCTCTTGTTAGAACAGCACATGCATATGTTGGCAAACAAGGATACTCTATTTAAGAATTTAAGACCCTTTTGAGCATAACTTGAAGAATAAGCATGTGTGTTTTATGGGAATAATCTGGTTATTCTCAAAAGATTTCAGCGGAACATTTGACAACTGCAAATTAGAACAGCTTAAATTGCATGTTAATCTTATTTTTTCTTTAAAGAAACCTGTTCAAATGTATTAAAAATATATTGATTTCTCTACTATGACAGGAAAACAAAAGCCTTTCATTACATTCATAATACAGAATAGGAATTTATGCTGCTGTGTAGGCCACAGAAAAAAAAAGGAATGACTTTGCAAGTCTCAGGTTTGGATTCTGATATTACCTATCCCAAAATTCAGAATTGTTGGATCCAGTACTCACAACCAATTAGCAGAATCAGCTTCTTAATATTCACACTGTTAGTTTTTGAGATGATAGTAATGACCACATTTCATTATAAGACATTTTGATACATAAGATGTTTTAGAACAAGAAAAGTAATTGGCTACAATTGATGCTGCTATGTAGGGATGTAAAAGAGTGTGTAGAATGATCACTACTAAAACTAGAAAACAAAAAAAAAACCCCAAGTCAGGATTCCTTTTTTCTTTCTCTGTTGAAAAGGAACAAAAGAAAAGGAACAGAGAAATAAAAACTTGGTAGTCCTTGCTTTTCCATTTCTCTTCCCTGTAATATATAGATGGAAAACAAAGCTGACTAACAGGAATTTGGCTTGAGGTATGATATTTAGGTGTCACAATAAAGTCTATGAAATCCTCACCAAATATTGTCTCAGCTGCTTTGGAGTACACTTTGCAGTCACAGTACCCGATTCCTCATCAGAAATGTTCAACACCTCAGGAGTTTGGGTCCTGTTACAAGAGAAACAGTTTAAAGGAGCTGGAAGTGAATATAATCTTCCAGCAGATGATGTGGACATCATAAGCTCACTGCCAGAAAATACCGGAAATTAATGAAAGGGAAGCAAAACGATTCCTTTGTATAAAGCATACTAAAGTACAGTAAGGATTAGGCCAGAAGACAGGGAACACCACTTACAGAACAATGAAAACAGGAATAATTGAATTGAAAAGCGGAGTTTTAAAAGAATGAACTTCATTTGTAGGATGCCTAAATAAAAAGCATGGACTCGATAATACCATATAAATTTATCCTGGTCAGTAATCTACTTTAATAACTCCATGTGACTCAGTAGCGGAATAATTCCTAAGATGTGGTTAGATAGGCAAAGCATTATTATTTTAATATTAAATACAACTACGATTACTTGTATTTTCAGTTCTTTCACAAGGGTAGTCAAAATCAATTAAGTCCCAGATTTGGCAAGTGTCTGCATGCGACTTTATTATTTAACTCCACACTCATAAAGTTCACAAAGAATAAACCTGATGAAGTACACATGCATTTTAAGTAAAAGGGACAAATGAATTCATTGTCTATTGAAGCAGTTTTATAATATCGAAACATATGCTGAACCAAGCTGCAAGCTATTAAAACAAATCATACAGGCTTTAATTACAATCCAAATCTGCATTATTAAAGTAATAAGGTGACCCTAAAATAAATATTATGGAAGTTACATTGTCACTACAAATGAGCGGAGCATGAGAGAGGGATACAATAAAACACACTAACATTAATGTGTTGCATGAAACAATGTGGCATACCACAGAGCCAAAAACAACAAAAGTAACTCTGGCCTTCCATAACTGCAGGCAAAATTATCCTCTCCTGTAATTTGTCTTCTTTGGCCACATCCACCAGACTTGCAGAATTCCCTAGCACTAGCAGGAATTAAGGGTGCAGAAGACAGAGCACGCAGACAGTGCTACCAGCTCATTCAGACTTGCTGTAACATCTGTCTTCCTGTCCACACAACCCCCCTTCTAAAAATTCAGGTTAATCTCCCAGGGAGGAATAGGCAGGGAGAGTTACGTACTTCAAGACATCAGGGTGATGATTGCTCACTCTCTGCTAGGTGCTGAGTGCTTTCCAACTCCTGCTGACCCCAACGCCGACAGCATGTCACGCTGCATTCTGCCACTGAGGAGAGCTTTGCCTCCACACCTGTAACAAGGTGACAGAGCTAGTGCACAGCAGTACAAGCCTGCTAGGCTCCATCTCATATCCCCTGGGAAGGAGTATTGCTGAGAGTCCCTGCAGATCTCCAGTTCTGGGGGACGTCAAGGCACAGAGATGTCAGAAGCCAGATGCTGTGATACAGAGTGAGGGACCCATTCAGCTTCATTCAGTTTAAACAATAAATTCTGGCATTAGTATAGCAGTAAAATACAACAGAGGAGTCATTCTTGAGATTATCCATGCTAAGAACATTATTCATATGACATTCACATTTGAGATTTGGGAGGGTCAGCCATAAGTGGTTTTGTTTTTTTTCTGGGCGACTGCTGATCTCCAAATACATGATCTGGTATAATTTCTTAATTTAATCTGCTATTTTAGAATACTTGATATGTGATTATGACACTTATGATCTACTGCAGAGCCTATGCTAAAGCAGGCAAAGCATAGAAATATTTTAACCACAGTATTTGCTGCCATTTCCTATATCATCACATCACACATTGATTCTGACAACAGAAGGATGACACAGGCACTGAAATAGTTGAATTTGAGCAGAAGGCCATAGTTCGTATTTAAACATGTATATCCCAGAGACTGAGATAAAACAGATACAGGATTCTATTCCTCTCCTCTCTAATCCAGACTGGGAGATTTCCAAGTCCTTTAGACACATCAAGAAGATGAGGACAACTCCTCAAGAGGGTTTCTTTATTTACAGATATAGGTTGCTGAACATTCTGCTAAATCCCACAGGCTACCCGCTCATTTCTAGTTTTTTTCCTGATGGCTGACCCTGAGCACAAGTTTTAACAGGCTGCTACCCACCATTCATCTTTGACTGTCACCAAGTACCAGAAGTACTCTAATGACTTTGCAGTCCGGTGCAGCAAAAAAAATCCTGAATACCTTCTGCACTGGTGCTTTCACTGTAGGATACACCATCCCTAAACTATTCTTAGTGCTTATCACAAATGTCACAGCCACATGAGCTCCCATACCTGCAGAGACTCCCCTGATCACTCTACGGAGTGATCCCAGCATTTTGCCAAAGCTCCCTGCTTAGCCATCAGAGAAAAGCATTTATCACACGTAAAACAAAGCACATAGAAAATGTGCTCCAACTCCAGTAGAATGGGAAGCCATTTAGAGTATTTGCTGTAATACTGCAGTCTTAAATGCAAATTATTAGTTATGTTGACCTACAACTGAGATGAGTAAAGTCCCCAATTAGACCCTTGGCCTATTTTTGGCAGCAGTGGTACCAACTTGGATTTTTGGTTGGATTCTCACAATGTGGTTGTCTCTTCCTGAGTCTGAACCATTATCTACACCCTCTTCTCTTTCCATTCCAAGAACTTTGCGTCTGTTGACTAGGGAGAAAGCACCTCCTTCTGCTCCAAGCAGAGATGAAGATTTAATCTCCCTGATCTTGCCTCTTTTTACCATCTGCCTCCTCAGGTTTGCAAGCTTGCTTAGCTTCTCCTCCTTGCTGGGACTTGAGACAGGGCTGTTGATCTGTCTGTGTCACTGCATGATACCACTGTCGGTCTCTCTCTGATTTCTGGCTGCTTCTCAGCCTGGTGATTTCACAACCTGGCTACCTGCTCAAAAAGTTCATCAAGCTAGGCAAACTCACACTCACGACACTCTCCTCTTCCTTCAGATCCTCGAGGGACTTCATCACAACTGAAGGACAGTATGTATGAGAACAGAAAAAGAAGGAAGGTGAGAGACTAAAAATACTGTCTGGATAACAGCTGAGTCAAATATCCAAGAAAAATTGAAAACCACTATATGATAACGGTCCCAGAGCTATACACTGTAATACAGTTACGTTCTTTATCTTTATTTTCATTGCAGAACATTGATTTTATCTGTATTAGAGTGTAAATACATAACAGGATTGTAAAAAAGAAAAATAGATTGACATTTATCTGCTCTAAAAACATGAAAATTCCTTGACGTTTCACTGAATATACGATGATTAGGCAGAAGGGGATAATTAAAATATTTGAAGTTCTTAATTTCAAGGAGTATTCAAAGACTGAATGTTTAACAGACCACTCTTACACTTGCACTCAGGTACATAAAAGAATGACTTGCAAAATTAATGAGCCCTGGCTTTTGTTTAGTGTGACCTGATAAGACTTTTTTCCTTTTACAAGTACCATTATCGTCATATGACAAAAGACACTAACTTCTCACTTGAAGGAAATCACATAATTCCAAATTATTCAAATACTATACATCAATACATTTAAATTATCTTAGTAATGAAAGCAGAGGAGCTCACACAGGCATCTCCACTGTACAGTACCACCATTTGAAATATGCTCAGCAGTAACTGACCACATGAATAGTCCTTTACTGTAAAGTCAAAATAGTTACCTCAAACCACAAGTGACCACTTATGCTAACAAGGCAGCTTAGCAAGCTATTACCTCTCTTTCTTTTAATTACCAACTTCCACACCTCTGTTTCTGTATGTTTGCAATAATTTCACCCAGCACTGTCTAACCTATATGACAGATAAAGAACAGGTTCACCAACATTAGCGGTCTTTCCTCTGGCTCTGAGGTTTACTTAAGGGGACACAAAGTTCAATGCATTGGTCAGTAAGTTAAAGCTCAAGACTGGATGGGAGCAAAAGCTGTGTGTATGCAAGCAGAGCACATGGCAGAAGTCCCTTTGTAAAAGGCAGCTTACCAAAACTGAAATGCGTAAATTAATTCCCATGTGGGGAGTTAGCAGGGAGTAGCAAGGGTACTGTAAATTCACACTGTTGTTCCCTGCACTTTCACTTTTTAAATGTAGAAAAATCTAATTGAGTACAATCTTAGAACACATTTAATCTAATGGTTATGGCACTCTCCTAGAAGGGGAGATATCATATTTCAGCTGGGGACTGTAACATGGTCTCCTCCCTCCATGCGACTGTTCCAAAATGCTGAAATAAAAACCGTCTTTGTGTGAAATGTAGTCATGCTCTGCATGTGCCTGCCAGATGAAATCCTGAGGTAGGGCGCGTGAAGTATCTAAACTGAGCACAGAGAGCCTTCTGCAGACATAGGCACCAATTAGAGGCAGCTGCCTCCAACTTAGGTGTCCGTACACATATTAATATATTGAGATACTGTAGGGACTTCCCTAGAAACCTTTGGTATCTAAACACATTTCACACCTCTGAACGTGGGCAAAACTGAGTTTTCGCAGATATGAGTACATGCAACTGTTGAAACCGTCACCCAATTTTATTTGCTTTAACAATCATCCATCTATTACAGCATATACAAAACATTTTAAATATTAATTTATACCCATTGACTTTTTCACTATAGTGAGGTTACAGAATTCTGTTCTTCATGTCAATATGGAGCAATGGCACAGAACAGATGGTATGTTCTGATCAATGCCTTTTATCTTCCCTTTTATGAACACAAGTATCCAGACTTCACCCTCCTTTATGTTTTAACTTTCTACAAAGCAAACGATCATAAAAATAAATATGTTTGCCTTAATTTCATTTTAGAGACCACTTTTAGAAGATGGCACTGATTACTACACTAAATTCAGGCCTTTGTTACGTTTTTAGTTTTCAAAGTATTAACGACATTTAGATGCTTTAGATGTTTTTCATTTTAAACTACTACTGATATTTTGCAACACTGTAATTGCAGAAAGGCATTTTGATTCTCTTTCCATTCATTTCACTTGGGATCTTAATAAAAAATAGTTCTTCTCAAGTTTCATGTATCCTAACAGTCAAACATTCTATCCTTTGGAGAAATTACTTCAGAAAGGTCTTAGCAGCTATGAAATAATCTTTTATCACATAAATTCTTTGATTCATTTTCAAGCTGGGATTAATCACTTTTAATCAGCTATTTTATAGGCATAATGTGAGAAGCTCTAAGATTTATTTGGAGTATTACTACATTTTTTTTTTTCTCTGCACAACCTATTATCACAATAAAGCAAAGTAGACCATGTCAGTGACACAAAAATATTACTCCCTCCTCCATCACTCAGAAGTGGGATCAAGTGGTTTTAGCTCAATCAATCTGGTCAAGATAACATCCAAAAAATACAGGTCTGTTTATACATGATAGAAGTAACTAATGTTTTTTACAGATAGATCATCAAAACCTTCCATTCCTTCTCTCTCACTGCACCTGTGTAAGCAAATTCTATGGATGAAACAGATAGACAAACTGTGTTATCGATTTCCCTGTGCTTTTGGGGGTAATAGAGTAACTAACAACTCAGTAATGCTGACTAAATAAGCACTAAACACACGCAACAGGAAGCTTGCTTCATTTCCTAAATATGACCAGGTGGTAATCCTGGCCTGATCTATATGTCCTCAAAACTGATCTGAACACCTTTAAGCAAGTGCTACAATTCCTATATTAGGTGATTAATACATGCAGAGCCAAATACTTTCTTTTTAGTGTCACTTGTGTCTTAATGGGTGTGGAACTTAATGATACAAAGCAGACTTTAACAAATGCTTTTTCAGTCTTACTTGTCTACATTAACTATCCAGCAAGTTCTTTCCCTCAGACAGCAAACAGCATATATTAAGATATGAACATACTAACTCTTATTTTCAGAACTACTTAATAAATCCTGTTTTTGCTTATCACTTTAGGAACCAGAAATCACTGGGCTGATTTTTTTTTTTTTATTTTTTTTCTGCCATTCGATGAAATATAGGATTAATATTTTAATTTAAGAAATTAACATTGTAAAAAAAATGACACATCCATTTCCACAAAGTTACCATTCTTCATGCTTTTCCACTTCAGACCTCTAACTGCAGTTCTAGTTTGAGAAGGCTCCATATGGACTCAACACCAGAAGATACATTATTTCAGAGACTATCATGACTAGAAACTTAGCTCACATAATCTGAAACATCATCTGAGAATCTATTTTTCATCACTGACTAAAAAAAAACTGCAGCAACCAGACTTACCTAAATCTTTAAACTAGGTGCCTCAGTTCAGATGGTGCGAACAAGCCCTTTCAGAAGGATAATTTCAGCCAAGTTAATTACATCTTTACTGTTTCATTAAGAAGCACTAAGAAATCTACAATGTTTGACTCAGATCAAAGATGTGCTTTTCCCATACTATTCAAAACTCCGTTGATGTTGAGATAGTTACATATATTCACGCAATTTCAATCAGTCAGTATGGATACGTAGAGTTTAGTAATTAGATTTTGCAAAGATAGTCTGTGCACCAAGCATGCTCTATCCTCACACAGCTCGTGTCATCTGGATTGCACCTTCTCTACTCCAGGACTGCAGAGACTCACCAGACCTTTCTCTATTCATGCATTTCCAGCTTCCCAGAGGATGATGTAGCATGAAGTATCAGAATAGAGAGCAAAGAAAAAAAAATCTGTGTGGTCTTATTTCCAAGCATCCATTTTCATTTAAATCAAACTACCTTAATGCTTGAAGAGGAATGGACAGAAAAGGAAAGTTAAGCAGAACAGAATGACCTTGGGAGCACAAGGCAGGGAGAGGAGACCCAGGCACTGGGAAAAGAATGGCCAAAATGGAAAGATAGGAAAGGGGGGGGGGGGAAAAAAAAAAAAAAATGATAAGAGAAGCAACAAAGCAGAGAAGGATTTGCAAGAAGGAACAACAAAGGTATAGAAAAGAGACTCTAGCACAGATGCAGGAAAGAAAATGAAAGTCTGGTAGAGGACATGGGTTGACATGAAATGGAACAGAACCATGAGAGAATTGGCATTTCCAGGACCCAAGTTTCTGCAATCACATTATCACTTTTGAGTAAATAGCTATGAAGCTCAGGGGCAAAATACATGCTTCCATTCCCCTCTAGTGGCAGGTATACTTCAGAAAAACACCCATCGGTATTTTATTGTTATGATGATATTCAAAGTAACACAGTAACCTAAAGTTGTAAAACCTGACAATCACCTCTGTAGGGTGTACATACTATTTTCATTATGCTTTCCTCCCCTGTTGTTTTTTTTTTTTTTTTAACATTTATGAAAAAATATAGTCAAAAGCTACATTATACAGATGTTAAGAACGCAAGTATAGAGAAATTAGAAAATTAAGTTTGCATATTAATGCTCACCAAAGGGCATTGCTAGGATAATAGACTTGGGTATTGTAGGACAACACATGTAATAATACCTGTACATTTTCCTAAGAACTATCATCTGCTTTGCTCCAGACTGGATAGTTCTCACTAAACACACAGAGAAGTAGTACTGCTATTCCATAACATCCACTGGGAAACTTTCATTTGGCATTTTGAAATTATCAATTTTGTGCAATAATGTATTTGATTTGCAAGTTAAATGTCAAAGAGAGCCTTCTGCTTTGATTTGCTTTCCTTTTTTTCTGTGATAAAATTTCTCTCTGTATAAACATTTCCAACATAATGATTTACTTACAGAATTCCTAGAATTTGAACTTCATTTTACTATATCTATTGCAGGAATATTGGTTCCAGTAATACATTCAGATAACTATCATGCTAAGAATTAAACAAGTCTGTGATAGAGCCTTAGTGTCAGAAGCTGTTCTCTTTGTTTGGTGCCAACCACAAGAAAAAGTACTATTCATGAGAACCTCAAAACTTTTCCCAGCTCAATAGGTAAGAGGTGACCAGGAAATCAAAGATGAGGCAAGATGAGGAGAGGCGCCCAAAAAGCAAGTGGTAACACTGAGAAGAAAACCCAGAAATCCTTAGTTCAGTGACTCATTGATGGAATCGTGCTTTTCTTCTAAGCCACACCCTGTAGTCCCTTAGTATTTATACAGTACTTATGTAGTCCTTGAGCACTTATGCTAGCAAGAACTCCTAGAAAACCAGTGAGGAAAGAAAGAAGAAAAAAATTACAAGCTTCAGACCAGCAGTTAACATTATTTTACAGTAAGGCAAAACAGAAATAGAAAGAATAGAAGAATAGAAAGTACAGAGTGGGTGGACTAGTCTAATAGGTAGACTATTAAAGCCACAAACCTATTGACATCTAAAATTAATACGCACACCTAGGTGTTAGTGTTGCATAAAGACACATACACAAACAAAAAACCTGAAGCGATTATTAGATTAAATAACTGAAGAATTATTATTCATCATTTGGCTTTCAGTTACTGCAAACAATCACATCAGATTCTGCACACTCCAGAAAATAATACCTCTTCAATAAGTCCTCATCTTCTTCTAATTCCAAAATGTGATTTCTGAAGTAAAAACTATTCTGCTTAATATTTGTTCATTTTTCTATGCATTACTGTGATGACTTTATTGAGATCAGATGGAGCACTTCAAAGTGAATTATTTTTTGGTTTGGAGTTTTGCATCCCTTCCAAATTGTAGTAGAAAATAATAGTGAATTTAATTATTTGTCATCACCAGAAATTAAGTGTTGGCCCTCCACTTATGATCCAATTTGAAATTCAAACAAGAGCAGCCATAATTTGGGTCACTTCGTAAACCCTACAAAAGACAAGAGGAACCCAATGGTTTTAATAGGATCTGTTATATTTTTTTTTTCCTGCTATTTATGGAAACTCCTCAGAGGAAAATACTGTAAAAGTTAACAGGTCTTATTAATTCTGTTCCCTTTATCTTTCATGATTATCCTGAATTTCACTGTAGATTCCCAGCAATCTTGCTTTATCATAAAGTTTTTTGCTTGTGTTTTGGATCCCAGACATTTTTAAATAATATTTCATACTTGTGAACACTCATTTTTCTATTTAAAAAACTTCCTTTCATTAAGCACACAAAAACAGTGACAAACTATACCTGAAGGTGCAGTATGGTTAACATGTCCCACTAAGCATTTTATTTTGTAACATGCACACTTTAAACTACAAGAGAATCTCAAAGACAGCTTGAAAAGACTGAAACTATCAAACGTCAGTTATATCTTGAAGAAAAGTCAACATTAAGGAGGCTTATGTCTTATGTCTTGCTGAGAATCTATGGCTTACTTTAATTTACAATGCGGGGAAATTCTCTGCTTTTCAATTGCTTGCTTACAAAATTTTAATTAGAAAAGTTTCAAAAACATGATAATCATGCTGCTGAAAAATAGCCAATTTTGATTTACAAGTATGCAAAGGATTACTTGGTAGCATTCAGGCCAGACTGCAGGGCTTAAGCCCAGAAAACTTTAATATGATATAAACACAAGCAAATGATGGCATGATTGCCTTTGATTGCACAACTAAGAAAATGTTTAGAAGCAAGCCAAAGAGAAGTTGATAGTACCTACCTGTTTGTCTATGGTAAAGAGTTTGCGAGTACATTATCTGCATATGAAATTTTGAAGCAGTGTTTCTTTTTGAAAGTGCTACTTATAAGACCTGAGGAAGTTACTTCTAGCACAGAACATCATTGGGTCCGAGGTCACTCAAAGCTGTTGTGGCATAAAGGAACTGTGGAAAGACAGCGAGCATCAGTTACATCTAACAGAAAATATTCCTTTCAGTTCACCATCAAAATCAGCAGAATTGTTAATGTCTAGAAATCTTAGTGAAAATACCAGACTCAAAGAAGAGTATTTATTTAAACACATTCCTTTTGTTCTAGGAGTGAGCTTTCCCTTTATTTAATTTAATTCAATTTATTGTCAAATAAAACAGGTTAAGATAGTGAGAAGCAAAGACAAAATTATAACACTTTCCTTCATACCCTCTTTTCTCAGGCCCAACTTTAGTCTTTCACTCCCAGTTC
Source organism: Pavo muticus (assembly GCA_016647715.1). NCBI lineage: Eukaryota > Metazoa > Chordata > Aves > Galliformes > Phasianidae > Pavo > Pavo muticus. The sequence goes on from JACDJE010000044.1 coordinate 1,219,518, forward strand.
CATTGATTCCTCTCCCCAGCAGCACAGTGGTTGGAGAACATGGCTTGCAGTCTGTCCACAGTAGGTTCCCTTTGCCTCTCCCTCTTCTTTACATTTTCCCTTGTGTGGGCTTTCCTCAAGCCACAGCTCCTGTCAGGAGATACCCACCTGCTCCACAATGACCCTATCCACAGGTTCACCGGCTGCCTGGAGCACCTCTTCCCCCTCCCCCACTGGCCTTCTGTACGCCTTCTGTTGCGTTTTTTTCCCCTCTGCCTCCACCATGTTTTCAACCTTAAATGCTTATTCCCAGAGGTGCCATTATCTTGGCTGCTGCACCCATGGGTGCAGTGGAGCCTTGAAGCCGGATGCAACCAGCACAGGGCCTCTCTTCATGGAGGTCACCCCTATCAAAAACCCTGATACCTACTCCCAATGCAGTTCACACTGCTGAAGGACAGGAAGCCATTCACTGCAAACACCCCTCAAAACAAGACTTGTCCCAGTGTCTCTTTCTGGTTGCTGCAAAAAAGGTCACCATCACCAGGAGAAGCGAAGCCCACTTGACACATGAAGAAACTGCAACCACAAAAATTCCCAAAAAAGCCATGTGTGAATAATGTTTGAGTATGTCTTTTCCATCTGGAAAAGAACATAAAGAACAGTGATTTGGGGGAAAAAACATTTAGAAAGTGACATGGGAAAAAAATCACCTTTTCTTGCTCCGATCCCTCAGAAAATAAAATCTTTCATGACATTTGATGTAACTGAAAGGTACAGTAGTAAACAAGTAGTGTATTTTCTGGTCATCCTAATAAACGCTTCACTACTGGCTGACTATGCAGGCCCAGAAGGAATTATAAAAGTATAAGCTGGAGTTGAGCTTAAATTGAATAACTTTTATAATTTGCAATCAGATTTCATAGCCACTAAGCACAGAATTAACTGCCATGAATGCATACACAAACATACAATTAAATGCAGTCGCACTGACTGAGACCTAAGTTACCCACTGTGTCAAAGCAATAGCAAAGCAAAGATATTTCCATATGTCTCTCCCATGCAACTGTAAGCACTTGGTTACCAGAATGATAGAAAAGCCAGAGCAGGGGGGGAAAAAAAATATCACAACTGTGCAGGACCACAGGGCTGACCTGAGGTCTGCTCACAAAGCGACACGCTTCACTCTGGATTTGATTACTGATGATGATAGGGGAAAAAAAAANACATTCACTTATAACAATTTTATAGCAGTTTGGTCTCCTTCTATGATAACTGCTTGGTGGATGAAGGGAAGGTGGTAGATGTATGTGACGGTGTGCTTCCCCCGCTCCCCCTACCCCCTCTTTCCCTCAACTCCATCCTCCGACCTGGCCTTACTGACAAAGCCTTGCATGGGAGGACAACAAACAGTACTAATAATACTCTTGCTGGAATAGGTTAGCAACCACAAATCTATCTCAAATTGAGGGGCTGAAAGAACTGATAGCAGATACCTGGTTCAACAACCTGGTTCAATTGAGCATGTGCCTAAAAAGCAACCAATGGCTATGAGTCCATCATCCCATAAATAGTGGGCAGCTCAAGAGCTTTTTTGAGCTTTCCTGCACAATAGTAGGTTATGTGATAGGATCTTCCCTTGAGTAGGGATGCTTCTCAAGGTTATGCCTGTGTAGAGATCATATGCATCTTAACATCAGGATGTTTTGCTGATCACTCTGTGACTGTTTTAGGCTTTCTTAGCCTTGATAAGATAGCATCTTGGATTGTAAGATTTGTTAGCTTCTCTAAGATTCTATCTTGGATTGTTTGTAACCTTCGTTAGCTTCACTAAGGTTATATCTTAGTTTGATTCTACACGTATCCCTCAAACTTAAACCCAGTCTGGGACTAGAGTGGATTCTGCCACACCTAGGCTTCTTACCTCTGTGGTTCAAGGAATACGGAAAGCAAGGGGGTCTAATCTGAACCTTGTGGCTCAACAGGATTGCCTCCTGTATGTGTGTCTTTAATCCAACCCTCTTTGCAGTAAATAATCAAGTGTATCCAGCTATCTTGAATCTTGTTAAGTCAGTGTTAAATCACTACGTTATGCCTATACTATGTCAATAAATGTGTCCTAGCTTTTCTCTCCTGAGTGCAGTATAGCACAGTTTATTTCCGTCTGTGACAACATAATATTTTTGGATTTCAGTAAAGCCTCTGATACCATCCCTCATGGCATCCTTCTGAACACAGTGTCCATCTGTGACGTAAATGAGTTCATGTTTTGCTTGGTGATGAACTGGCTCAACAATATTGCTCAAAGTGTTTTAGTAAATGAGGCTGCATCTGGCTTGTAGACAGTCACCATTGGTGTTCCCCAGGGCTCAATTCTAGGGCCTGCACTGTTTAATATCTATATCAATGGGCTAGTTGAGGGAGTGAAATCCATTCTCAGCAGGTTTGCTGCTGCTACTAACCTGGGAGGTGTTGTTGACTCTCTGGAGGAATAAGAGGCCTTAGAAAGGAATCTAGATACACTGGAGCATTGTGAAGTCTTTAATGGCATGATGTTTAGCAAAGGTGAATGCCTCACATATAGTAATGCTGGACACAGGCAGATGTTGGGAGAGAAGTGGCTGGAGAGTGGCTCTGCTAGAAAATGACCTGGGGGTGCAGGTGACAGCAGGTTCAGCATGAGCTGGCAGCCAGGAGGGCAAAACACATTAACAACTTCGTGTCTACCCAGTCCCTCAACACTGCAAGTGCTGTGAGACTAGCAGCAAAAGAGAGATTACAGACCCCACTGTTTTGATAATTTAGGTGTCATAGTTTTAGAACTGGGGACAGACAGTAGGGTTGTGCCCCTACCTCTTCCAAAAGCTTTTACAGTAATGATAGCCAGTTGGAAAGACTGGTTAAAAACCAGCTCCCTTTTATTTTATAGGGTTTACTGACCCCATCTAAAAATTTCTCTGCATTCATCTTGCTTAAATGAGTAGTGGGAGAGATAAAGTGCTGACAGCTTCAATACTGAACAGAGCATAGTCACCTAGTTCAAACTGGTAGCTCACGTTTTCAGAAATTTGATATATACAATGAAAAATAATGTTTTACAAGCTTCAAGTAGCGTTATCTCATGTAAGATAACAGGTCCGTATTTTTCTACATATTGCTTAGCCCAGCTATTCCTACTGATATACACAGTTCACATTAGCCATGGACTGGCTGGCTGTCCAGTTCACGCGCTACATACAAGCACAGGGGTAAAGCTGGACTGCCTGAGGCCTCATAAAGGCTATGGAGTGCAGCTGCTGGCCTTTTCTGGACAGCATCCTCCCTGTAAACTTGTGGGGTCAACATCTCCCACTCTGCTGGAAATAGGTGTCCTGGAGGTCTCTTTCAGGGCATCATCTTCCAATCTAGTAGGAGATATTTTCATTGAACCAGCAGGTTTACAAAAGCAGTTTGCACCTGCAGGACCTTATGGTAAGTCGATAAGATGATTGAAGAGAAGCAAAGTCAGATTACCTGTAAAATTAGAAATTTAAGTTGTGTCTGCATCTGTAACTGCTTGCCTGTGCCAGAATTATTGGCACCACAAATGTTTTTATGACTCGCCCTAGAGACATGTATGAATATTTATATGTATTTGTACACCTCTATAAATATGTATGTGTATTTACGTGTATCTGTATTAGCGCTGCAGACCAGATTTGACACTCAGAGGGCATCCTGGATGTGTTGGCAAGATAGGGGCTGCACACAGTGCTGTCCATCTCCAGAAGCAGGCCCAGGTGGCCACTGAATAAGACTAGGGGTAGAACATTTGGGACAGGTGGAGGACCCCTAGGATGCCTGAGGGAGGGGTTGTTCATCCCCACTCAGGCATCATTTAAGAAATGAGCATAATTCAGAACTTGACACTTTGCCTTGAAGGATTTTTTGGGGGGGAAGGCCTTCAGGATATTTCTTTTCCACCTTGGTTTATTCACCCATCTATTTTGGAAGGCCTTTTTCCTGACCCACCGGCGTCATAAATCTTGTTTTCCTTGTGATGTACTAAAAGCAAAGGTGTCTTTGTTCACTGTTCATACAGCTTTTGAAATGGCTCTTCCTTACTCATTTAGTGACAGTTATGCTAGGTGCAGATGAGAAAAAAATCCAATACCATCACTCTAATAATAAATCTAAGTGCCAGAACCCAGTCCTCACTCTTGCACAGTATTTCACAATATTTCCAACTCCTTGATGAATAAACCAGCACAGGTCTCAAAAGGTTAGTGTTTTGAGATTTTCTTTTCTCGTAGATGTTGAGATTTTCAAAATAAGCTTAAATAAAACAAACTTCATATTCTGGAAGGATTTTTCTATTTAATTAGTGTTGCCAATTAGATGAAACCTTAATGTTAGAGGCCACAGATCATTAAAGATGAATAGAAACATATTTCTGTGGAGAAAGGGAATAAAAATTACTTTGGAAGAGCTTTTGTGAACTTAGCAAACTACATATATTTTTCCAGAGTTTTAGCTTTTAACCTGGGCATATTGAAAAGAGTTGTCATGTAGATACTCACATGTAAAAACAAAAACATTATTATTTTTGCTCAACCTCTATTACAGTTCCAATATTCCATCATGTATTATCAGTGGATTTTGCCTACAGTTTCTGAGACAAATATTTATAGGGACTCTTGATGCCAGTGCTCAAGACGTTACCAGGTTTTCATAAAGCAACCATTAAATCACTATTTTGCAATTAGCATTTAGTATGTTGTGAGAATCCTTCTTTGTTTTTCTGGCTCAAAGCTTGCTTCCTGAGGTGTTTCTTGTGATAAGACCCTAACTGATTTATTGAGAAGGCAAGTGATGGGTGCTACTGTGTGAAAATCAGCATCTCTTTGTGGACATTTGAAAGCACCTTCCTCAAGAGCCGTTTGCCTCTGGAAGAGAGTGCTCAGGAGTGGTCACTGGTGGAAGATCTGGCCTGTGACAAAATAGCTCCAGCTTGGTATGGGGAAAACTGGGAAATGATACCATCGTGTCCTGTGAGAACCGGATGCAGATGGGCATCCCTGCTCCCTCTTATCTGAGACCCCAGAGCCAGGAGCTGCCACTCCAAGGACAGCTGACTAAACCACTTTGGTTTTGACCTGTCACTCCAAAGAAAGCTGACTCGACCACTTTGGACTTATAAATATATTTGTACTACCATCGAAAAGTCGTCGTCATCAACAGAACAACAATGCCTGACGACCCACCGCTACTGAAGATCAATAACTGAGCTATGAACCTCACTGGATCCATGGTGGTGACTATCTCCCTCTTGCTTCCTATAAAGACTCCTTGCTTCTATTTCCTATCTTTCCTATCGCCTGCCTTCCCTTCCCCATCACATTAATTCGTAATAGCGTCCGTCCTCCTCTTTCCCATCTCCCTGACTAAGATTTGTAATAAACTGGTCAGACCAACATTTGAACCGTTGTTTCTTAATCTCACGTTGGGTGTACATACATTAAAAGAACCTCATCTCCCTCCTATAAATTGGAGTGAGACAATGATCTTATAGGTCTTTTTCAACCTCAGTGATTCTGTGTTTCTGTGGTTTCAGCAGCATCAGGTCTGTTTTCAGTTGTTGCAAGAAAAATTTCAATTATACCTAGAAATTTAGTGGAAGATGCAATATGCAAGGAGACACAGCCACTCCGTCTCTTTTCATCCCTTTGGGCTTCCACCAACTCCCACCTATTCTTCAACTAAATTGCTGCAGTCATACACAAGCTCTCTACCCAAGGTATTGTCATATTTACTATCACTAGAAATTCCTCTCTAAGTGGGATATTAAAACAGACCTCTAATTACTCTTGAGTAATTATAAATGCAACAAAACAAAGGACAAGTAGTAGCCAGAAATTCAAAGAAAGCATGGCAATTCTGGAAGTACTACAGGAGGTCTAACACCTTATCATGTATGTTAAATTCCACAAACAGTTTAACACAAATTCAAAATGCACTGAACTGTATTTCAGGTGGTTGTGTTGGCAGTCATTTTACAAGTAATAGTAAATACTGCTTTCAAAGCTTAACAGAGACACTGGTTTCTGTCACTATTAACTTCAGTGGCAACGATACTGTTAAACTTGATATCAGCCTATTACATCTTTAAGTTGGAGCATAAAATATATTACTGATATTAAATACAATTTGGTCTGATTAAATTCCTAATAACATGGTATTAAATTCTGATTGCAAAAGGTTTACTTTACAACTACATGCTACCACAGTCAGATAAAATAGAAGTTCAATTTTACAGTCATACTTGAGAATTTTACTTCTTGAACTGAAATTTGAGATCCTTAATGTTTCTAAAGAATTATTTGAAATCAAGAAAGAGCTATTTATTCCAGCAAATTCTCAGACAGTGGTACTGTTCCCAGTGGTACTGTTCCAAGAAATTCAAAATCTCAGTAGAAACACTTTTGAAGCTATTTGGACTCTAACCCCAAATGAAAAGAGCTAGAAAAATGGAATGTAGATTTAATAATTTTTGTTTCAGGTATGTGTTTCTACCCTAAAAAGATTAGGCTGAGCAATTCTACAGCAACAGTAATTCTCAACAATAACTCTTGGCTAAGCTCACTAAAATCTATAGATTTTTTAGGACAAATCGTAAAGAAAGAGTTTATCACATATTTCAGTGTTCAAGATTCTATTCAAAGACTTAAAAGAGCTAACATTCTAGTAACCCAACAGACATATATAACTTTAAATTAAATGCAAGATGATATTTTCTGAGTAGAGCCTGTTTCTTAAAGGACAATATTATGTGTCAGGGTTAGTATCCAGAACAATAAAGCATCTAAGATCAAACGTGCTTCAAGGACACTTATACTCCCTGAAAATTATATTTTAGATAAGTGTTCAAATAAATATTTAAGAAACACAGTACCTTTGCTGCCGTCTTCTGATTTTCTTTTTCTTCTTTTAGTCACCACCGTTAAGCTACTATTGCAAGATCACAGACAGAGCACTCCAGTTCCCATTTGATTCATATGTATACATGAAGCAGGCCAATTCCTGAGTAGCATTATTTAAGGCTAACTGGATAAAGTCCCAGAAGGAAAATGAATGAATTAAATGGTAGCTGAAGTCTTGTGATCTTGTTCACGACTGTGATCTTGGACAAGTAGCTTGGTGGTAATGAACAAAAATGTCTTAAACGTGTATATGTAAGTATTCACTCTAGCATTCATCTGGAAATGCCATAAAAAAAGTCATATTTATTCTTAAATCCTGTTTGATCCGTATAACTATGCACACTCTCATGAAGGGAAAGAAAGAGAGAAAAGTTTTATATCATATTCACAGCACTGCTTTTCACTTACGGAAGAAAAGGATTGTAATTGTTCCTTTGCAAAATTTTAAAAAACCCTATCTTTGAATTAAAGAGATAAGAGCCTATTTGCTTTTAAATGAAGAAGAATATTTTTGTCATTGTACTAAGATATATAAAAGAGTCGTTTCCATTCAATTTAAAACATGACTAAGATCTATTCTCAGTTTGAGAGTTCAAAGCAACCACCAGTTACTTCATCAAACATGGTATAAAAAAAAACATTAATTGGACAGATTTGTGTATTTTGAGGCCAGAAGTATTATTTTGATTATCTAGTCTGATTTCCTGTAAAATAACACATAGCTTCCTGTACAGACCCTCACTAAGAGCTTTCATCATCAAGCCTTTACTTTCAGATTTTACTTGACCATATGGTTTATAAAGTAACCAATCTTAATTCATTTGATGTTGACGTGTTTTTTACGTTAGCTCATGTAGAAAAGGGACCAACTGACTTCTGCAAGTACCAGGAAGGAAATGAGATGGCCATTACGAGTGACAAGCAATTGCACCTTAGAGTTTTACATTTTCCTGTTTCTGAAACTGCCAGCTCATTCTCAGTTTATCTTCTCCTACCTCTTCAAAGTCTCATTAGAGCTCAGAACTTTGATATTTATGGCAAGATAAGTTTCAAGATCCTCTATGAATATGCACATCAGAGGCACATTCGTATTTCAGAGAACTTGTTGAAGATGCACTCAAATCATTTTCATTAATATTCTCATTAAAAAAGAGGTATGGCTAAAATTTTCCTTGGCACTTGAAAATGCAGTGAAACACATCGCAGACTTAGAATTACTTTTCCATTTCTTTGCCTGTGCCAAATTATTAAACGAGAACTTAACACCAAAACTACTCTCTTTCTGTTTAAAAGATTGGGGCATTCCTACAAGATGGGGAGGGCACCTAAAACTACACCTGAATTTCTTGGGCTATCAGTCAGAGAAATGATGTTGCCATAGACTCTGATTTACCTTTTTCTCTATTACAAAGGTATCTGAGCAACTCTTAAAGTGACAGTTTCATGATGCATGGCTTGTTTGATGGAAAAACACAATAAGTAGAACAACTAGCAGAGATTTCCTTTCCCTCTAACATCAAAAACAGTTTATTCAATTTCCTAGTGTCTAGGACTTCAGCAGAGCTGATTTATTAAACTGCAGCTCAAAAACAGATTGATACCCCAAGTCCCACAACTGACCTCTGGTTCAGGAACATCTGGTCCAACAAAGGCACAAACACTACATCTGTAGATAGTAAATCCATTAGCCATAACGGAACTTGTCAGCCAGTAATATAGAAGTATGGCACATGGAGTAAGTAATGATGGGTTTTACTGAGTTTAAAGGTACCTTGTGACACATATGGTTCAAGGGTCTTCTTTCCTAGGGTGTCACCATCTGCCTAACATCAATGACAAAGACAGATCCTAGGTCCAATTTACACAGACAAAACATCTTTTACTCTAGGGATCAGGTCCTCATGCTTTGATTACATCCTCACCTGTAGACCCTCCAACAGTGGTGAGGGAAAATCCTTTCACAACTACATACTAATTTTTCTGCAACTTTGATATTAATAGTTGGCAGTTTACAAATGAAGGATTATAAAAATCAATCCCTTATTTAATCTCTGGGATTCATATTTTGGTTATTTTTTCTGTATGTCTCTGGTTTATCAGGATAAGATGAATTTGCTTCATGTTTACTTTATGGTTGGTAACATCTGACTTGATGGAGAAGTAAACAATATAAAACATGACAGCCCTTTCTTTTGCTCTCAACATAAACCAGTTATGGCTTGTGCTCCATAAATATCACAAATGAGCAGAGTAACACAAACACTCGTGTCTAGCAGACGAACACTTTCTCACATTCCTAGGCAAGAAAACAGGTAGGAACAACGGAAAAATCATTTATTGTACCATGAAGAGCACTATCTCAATTTGGCTCTCTTCAGGAAAAACATCCAGAATGGCTCTACAGCAGTTCTAAGGAATGCCCTTCTACTTGGGCTGCCAGGATGACAGTCTTTAAGAGAGGGAAGAACCTGATTCACTCTTAAGACTAAGGAGTAGTTGATAAGACCTCATTTATTTAGTAGCCTAATGCACACAAGATACACGTAGGAAGTGATAGACTAGGATTAGTTTTCTTCCACAGCTTCTCAGAAGAACGCCTTACTTCATGGGAAGGAAGGAGAGTTGACTCCTTCAGTTCTTTTGCCTTGCCTCTAGGAATTCAATACTCATTTTCAAGATGGTAAACCTGAACAGAATCTTATTGTTGATGGTTTATGGGCTGGTTCGGCCCAGTTCCGTGACTAGCAGGGCAAAGGGATTTCGCAAAATCCACACCTCCGGAAAAGGGAAACAGGGGACCCCAAAATAATTAAAAACAGTAGCAACAATCCGAGGAGAAACAAACTAATTTACTAAATATGGTATCGGAACGCAAGATAACACACTATAATTAGAATTGAAGCTAATAAATCAAATACAATGAGAGAGAGAGAGAGAGAAAGAGAGAGAGAGAGAGAGAGAGAGAGAGAGAGAGATTGTCCAAAAGCTGGGTAGGCCTCACCATAACGCTGAGGTGAGATGTGCAGTCTGGTCGAGCAGCAGGGAGAGAGTCTGACGAAGAAGAGCCCGGTCAGATGACCTACCAAGGCCTTATATCTGTTCCCCCTGAGCAGAAATGATAACACCACAGCGAACAGGCTTCCAGGGAATGTAATTCTTCTTCTCTTCTGGGACAGCTACCCAGAACACTTTAACATCATGTAGCGCACTGGGAGTTATGATGTGGAATACTGATAACCAAAAATCATAAAACCATGACACTTATACAACAGTATTTTGTAACAGATCTGAGGCATTCTTGAAAAAAAATAAGTACTAAGCAGTGACATTCAGAGATCTAACATACAGGAAAAATCTGCTCTGAGGACTCAGCTCAGATTTACACACAAATTAGGTACTGAGACATCCACCGCAGACAAGTCCAGATATACAACAAAGTACAACTAATAATGTGTAGGCTTCTTGGAGGTACAGAATCCTGTTTTCCACAGAAGTAAGTTCTGCAATCAAGTGTTTGGGCCACTGGGTTGTACGGAGGCTAAGACAAAATTTTAAAGGCTTGTTCAGTCTCCTTCCCCTCTCCTATGAGCACACTTCACAAGTAGCTTTATCTATCCATACTGAGCTCTCTGCTAGGTTTACTTTGACTGTTGGAGAGTAGAATTGAAAACAGGAATTTTTAAGAGTCACTCACTGATGAGTAACTGATGTAAGTTTAGCTGAGCTAGCATACTGTTTTTCTTTTATGGTTCAGTTGTGTTTTCAGGAGGCTGAAGGAAGGATCAAATTAATGTATTGATTAGCAGTTCCAGCTGCAGTATGCATTTTTTCTATGGCTTAGAACTTTCAAAACAGTGATGTCTTTATGGTTGGAAAAATACAAGGGCTGCGGTGAAAGTAATGCCTCCTATTTTATCTATTTTACTAGGTTGTCCCATGACATCAGAGGATGTTGGCAGCGTGGCAATAGAGGTTGAAACTTCCCACCAAAACTACATTTCTTTTTGTTGCCCTGTGACAGATGGAAGCAGAAGGGCAGTCTGACAAAACGGCACCTGATGTGGAAGCAAGTATCGAGCAAAGGGGTTGGAATGAACTCCTCCATGCAGAAAACATGATACCCATTGACACTTCCATAATGTTGATGGAGATCAAACAGTAGATGTGAGCACAGTGAAGCAGTGGATTATGAGTTTCAGCAGTGATTACAGAGACACGAAAGACAAGCCACATTCCAAACAGCCAACATACAGCTCATCACATCATGAAATGAAGAGCATCTCCATCAGCTCATCTATGTGAATCAGTGGATTACAATCAGGGAACTGTGTACAGACCTGAGTATTGGCTTCAATGCACTGGAAACAACAAGTGGCAACATTGGAATATCACAAAGTTTGCACCATGTAAGTCCCAGAAATACTCACACAGGATCAGAAAGAACACCATATGCAAATTTATCAGGACCTATAGAATCAATACAAAGACGAAGGTGACAGTTTCCTGGATTACATCATTACCAGTGACAAGATGTGTTGTCACCACTATGAGACAGAGTCAAAACATTAGTCCACGGAGTGGTAACAAGTGAATTCCCCCTCAAAGAAAAAGCTCAATATGCAGCCCTCAGCAGGTAAAGAGATATAAACTTTCTTTTGGGATAGGAATGGGGTCATCCTTCTGAATTTCCTGGAAACCAGACAAACCATCAACTCTGACTGCTACATCACAATGTATAATAAATCACTGAAGGCTCAAACTTCCAGAGTCAAGTCAGAGAAGAGAACTTTTTCCTGCAGCACAATAATGCTAGGCCCAAGGCCAACTTGAAGACCATGGAGCACACTGCCAATTTTACCTGAACAGTCCTACCACACCTACTATAGTCTGGATTTGGCACACTCTGAATTCCATCTGTTTAGGTTGATGAAAAGTCATTTTTCTAGCAGCAACAGTACTATGGCAACTGTGACCCAGTTGGTTACCTCCACTGGTGCAGGATTTTACCATTATTATTTTTAAACACAAGCACAACATTCCGGCTCTTGTTCACAATTGTTGAAAATGCATAATTCTATTAGTGACTATGTTGAAAAATAGTTTATTGTAGCTGAGAATTTGCTCTATCAAACAGTTTTATAGTGCTCTTTGTATCTGCTGTAGTCTCCATGGAAATAAATAGCAGGCATTATTTTCAGAGCAATCGACTTAAACAATTAACAGTTAATTAAGGAAAAGAGCTCTCCACGTCTATAGTTTGATCAGAAACTGAGACCAGGTAAAGTAAATTAAGAAATTATATATTAGTTATGCAACATGAAAACTGGTAGATTTTTGAGAAAGGAATTCAAAAGACAATGAATTCCAGTAAGATTCCCCTACAGCTCCACCATTACTAGTACTTTCCTCACTTAATGTGCAAATTATTTAATTTCAAAATATAAAAACTGAAAACAGCTCCAGTTGACCCAAGCACATAGCTAATGTATGTGAGAAGTTTTATATTGTTTGCATTAGGAGGTGAAACTGGCAGTGGCACCAAACATCTCTTCGATGCGATCCCACTTAAATTGCAATAAATGTGCATAAAGATTGTCCTCCCTCAGCTCTGTATGGGTCCATCAGGAAGAGATAGGAGGTATTTGCTTACATTTCCAAGACTCTTTCCATCAGATAGTCTACCCCAAATGCTACCCGGAATGCTCACTGTCTCCGGCTACCTCTCTCAAATGTTTTACTTTTTCTCTAAATGAAGAAGCAAGTCCAAGCATTATTTTGGCTTTCTTTCAACTGCTAAGCAGGCCTCTCTGTATTTCTCTGCCATTCTTTTTCATCCTCTTTTTCTGCTACTTGTAAACAGATCCTCCTCCACTAACAATATTTGTTGCACGTGTACTCAGACTCCAGGGGAAACTTCAAGCTCCATTCTTACACTCACACAGCGTGTGGCCTGGTGCTCTGGGCACTTGCAGAATAGGCAGAGGCCACCTAAACAAGAACAAGATAAACTGCTCCTGACATTTTTCTAAATGACTTCACATTCTCATCAGTTCCAATGAGATATCCTGCATATACCAACATAGGAACAGGCAGATTCAGTTAGAAATAAGAGTAACACAGAGACATCTCAGTATTATCATTTTTACCATTTTTTCATAGAATTCTCTCATTCCAAAGCATAATCAGTTACAAAAAGGGTTAATAAAAGCATCCTGCTTGACTTCATAATGATAAACTGAATAATACTTAAGAAGTACTCAGACACTGCAATAATATAGAAATAAAATGAGAATCTTCACCAATAAGTTAAACAGAGGTTTTAAGAGGGATTTTCTAGTCTTCCATAATGGAGAAGTGACATTTTCCTTGAAAACCACAGTTGCATCACTGGATCAAAGTAGGGGAGGAAATTACTTTGGGTAGAACACAATCAATATCACAAAGAACATTAATAATGAAAACACCTTGTGCTAAATAGTAAAATTAAACCAACACTTTGTAATGTATTGTATGACTTAGTGCTGGCTGCCTCCTGGAGCAATGATATTTGTGGTTAGCTCTGACAAGTGCCTAACCTTTTCTGTACAAACTTTATTGGTCATAGTACCTCGGGTCACCACACACCCACTGGAGCAGGGCACAGAAAAAAAGAGACAGATACATACTCAGGGATGGCAACAGCTGCAGATTGATTCAGGGATGCTCCACACAAGCAATAGGAACCCAACTTCAACCTCTACTTGCAGAAACAGAGAAAAAGAAACACAGTGATGGGAAATATCAGACAGAACATGAAGCTGAAAGTTTTCTGAAGTACAAAGAACCACAGCCAACTTCACACTTTTCTAACAGTATGTTTCTCTCTTTGCCCACAGCTGCTGGACAAGCTACAGCGGTATAGATAGTAGGTCACCTAACTTGCATCTTAGAGAACAACAGGAACTCTACATGGTGAGAAGGTTACTTCTGCTTTCAAAATTTCAGACCTTCAAACTCTGCCAGTCCTATGAAGCAGCAAAACCGCCTTTGACAAGTTCTTTGCAATACCAGGCAAAGTATTGTTGGGGAAACCAGTAGCCATATAGAAGAAAAAGAGGTTAACTCACCCAGCAGGCGACAGAGATCTCTAGCTGTAGAACACTCCTTCTAAGGAAGAGACCTTCAGAGACTAGCGCTTAAATGAGACCAGGAGGGGCATGTGACCATTCCAATCACATGAGAATCACAAATTGTTCACACCTGTGCTTCCAGGGCCAACCCATAACCCCTGCTTAATCATCAGTTCAGGCTTGTAAGAGATTATTATTTTTTATACCATTGCCTCAAAGTTTGCTGAGGAACACTGATGAACAAGTCCAGGCAAGCCCTGGCCAGAGGTTGAGAAGTCTTTTGTCTGGAGAACACTGATGGACAGGTCCTGGGCCTGGGTTGCGAAATCCTTTGTCTGAGGAGCACAGATGGACAAGGCCAGGGGCAACGAGAGAGCGATAAGCTGCAGATTAATAGCCGATAAATGGCTGGAAAGCACTCTTTTGTGTGGGCTTATCTCGAAGGAGATGGCCCTCTCAGGAGGTGCTGCACATGACTCTTGCCCAAGCACCCAGGGATGTCACGTAGGCAGGAAAAAAGGAGGATAAAAGGAAGGACAAACAACCATGGTTTTTAGGTTTTCTGACAACAGAATTCTTCATGAAGAGCAAAGGTTTTCTGACAACAGAATTCCTCATGAAGAGCAAAGGTTTTCTGACAACAGATGCCTCATGAAGAAGAACAAGGAGAGTTCCTGACATGAGAAGCCTCACGACCTGCCTCTCTCCCTCCTGGACTCGCTCTGCGCTCTACCTGCTTGCTTCCTAAGGCCGGCCATGCTGCTGCTGCTTTCTCCCGGACTTGCACCGCGGCTTCTCCCCGGACCTACCCGGTACCTGCACCGTCTTGCTGCCTGGGACCGGCCACGCTGCTGCTGCTCTCCTCCCCTGAGCCTCTGCCCCAGACCATCGGACAACGCGACCTCTGCTGGATCCTGGTGGTGACTATCCCCGCTTTATGCAATTCTTGCTGCTTTCCTATCTTTTCTATCGCCCGCCTTCCCTTCCCCATCACCTTAATTAGTAATAGTATTCGTCCTCCACTTCCCCATCTCCCTAATTAGGACTTGTAATAAACTGGTTGGACCAACATTTGAACCGTTGCTTCTTAATCTCACGTCGGGTATACATACATTAAAAGAACCTCATCTCCCTCCTATAAATTGGAGCGAGACAAGGCTATGACCAAACAGTTCCCCTACATACCTCTCTACAAGTTTTCCCAGATCCCATGGACACCCCAGGGCATTTTTACCCAACCAAAACAGTTTAGACTTTCTGCTGACACTGAGTATTCATCAGGGACTTATCCTCTTTCCCTCCCAATTGCAACCTACATAACTTACCTGCATCTTTTTGGAACAAGCTGGAAAATATTTTTTGTTCCTATAATTTTTATACAGATTGGCTTTAAAGCAAGACTGGCTGATTTAAAAGTACTATCTTTTCTCGATTCATCTGCCTACTCAGTAAATTAGAAGTACTGCCTTGCTAGACCTTCTTACTAGTTCTGGGCCTTGACTATTGATTTCTATTAACATCAACCAAATTCTCTTCCACAGCTTTTAAAAGACTTTTGTTCAGTTGCGGTGTCAAATTAAATGTTTCCTCCAAATGTGTGCATTTTTGACTCACTAGTGTCCCTGGAACATTAAAGGCTCTCTTTCTAATTAGCAACATAAATAAAATTCCAGCTTCACATTTCAGTTGTTCATTTCTTGACAATTTTTCTCACACTTTCACACTTGAAAAACAACATACAGTCAGCAAAAAAATATAACAGAGGCTAAATAACAGTAGGTGCTAGAGATGTTGGCTGATCAGTAGGCTATAGAAAATCAGAGATGAGAAAAGCAATATTATTTGGTGTCATTAAGTCCCAAAACCAACTTTAATGACTTTCAATATTAGAAAAGAAAATAAACACCTTGTTTCTTGGTTCTTCCCTTTGATATTTTACTTCTAAGATGCTTTCCATATTTGAAATCAGAAAAATTAAATTCTTGCAGAGTAGATTACACCAAAAAATCATCTCTAAAATAACCTCCATTTTAAGATATGAAATCTACTTCACATTTATTACTCTTTCTACATAATGAATTCTCCCTTAAAAAGCAGTAAGTCAATATCCCAAAGTTTTACCTGCCTTTTTTAGAGAGGAAAGAGTACTTGGAAACTGAAATTGAACTTACAGCATAGAGAGGAGCTGGGGCAAAAGAGAAAGGGTGGCATTCAGGGCCCTGGTAGGCTCTGTATGAATCCTTCCTATTGCACTGTAGACTAGACAAAGCAGGGATGTTCTTTAACTTGTACTCAGTACTGTGTTTTACAAGAGCAGGCACTTAGCTGGGACCAGCCAGCCTGCTTCCCCTGCTTCAGCCACCTAGACAGATGGGGAGCAGCCATCTCAGGGTCTGCTGCCAAGACCCCCTGCCTCTGGGAGACTTCCCAGCATGTAGGACTCACCCACATAAGCAGGCATTTCTGCTTCACTTATGTCTCTCTGAGGTAGTGAATTTCACAGAGTTTTATATCAAAGGATCTGCAAAAAGCAGACAGCACGCTCTGGGGAACTGCAGTTGAAGCAATCAAACTCAAAACTAGAAGACTTGGGTTCTATTCCACAAATACCACTGGGAGGGCATCTGCTTACTAAGCTTAGACTATGGCATTGCCTGAACACTGTCTTCAGCCTGTTTTTAACTTTATTCAGCTAAGTAGTGAACTTTGCCACATCTAGTCCCGTTTCAGGAAAACTAACACAGCATTTACAAAAACAAGGTAATTTAAAATACTTCTCTGTTTGATTATTTGCTGACTTCGAATCATTTCCAAGGAGACTGTCTGAAAGCTATCCAATAGCTTCTGGCATTTAGGATGGCCACATTTATTTTATATGGGTCAGCTCTGCCTTCAGATATGTGTCTTTTGTTTCAGTGACACTCCTGCACCACACACTATCACCCAATAATAAAATTAATTAAACCCCTTATGTACAATTATTGGTGTTATTAGTGTATTCTGAATTATCTATCTGCTTCCTAATATGTGTTATGTCTGTACAGAAAATTAAGACAAAATTCACTGTCAGCTACTTCTCTGGGAGAAAAAAAACCCCTCCCTTTTAAGACAGTTATATGCCAGTGAAAATGAGAACTAAATCTGATCCTTACTGTTTGTGCACAGTTGAGCTTGTTATGATGAGAATAGCAGTCCTGTGATTGCCACTCAGAGTCGTATTTTGAATAATTTTATTGGTGGTCTGGTTGTTTTCTATAAAGATGAGGCCACATCTGGTCAAGTGTGCAGTCAGTCAGTTCAGAGCTTCTATTCCCAAATGGATAGTGCAAAATTCAGACACTTTACTGACCAGTTTCTTTTTTTATAGACCTTGGATGTGCAGAATTAAATAACGTATACCTCCCAGAAGCTGTTCCCGTCTTAGACCATCTGGATAATGACTGTATCATTTACACCACATAAACCTGTGACACCTGGAAAGAAAAAGGCCAATATGATAAGATCACACATGCAAGCAGGACTAGCCAGCTTTTAATAAGCATTTCTGGGTTTCTGGGGTGGGTTTGTTTTTTTGCATTTTTTTTCCCAGTACTTTTGTTTTTCATTTTGATTGTGGTTGTTTTTTTATTGGTGGTGGTAATGGATTTTTTTCCATCAGTGAAGCTCAAGCAAATAACTTTGGTTTAAAGAAGATTTGAAAGTAGAAGTGTAAATTATTTTCAACAACAACAACAAAAAAACACTTTCATTTCTTGTTCCAATAACCCTATCTAAAATTATGATTAAGAACAACATGAGGATTTCTTTAGAAATTAAAATACAAGTATATACAGTAAAGCTAAACTTTATAACATAGGAGAATGAACAGATGTTGTCTGATTGAAAGACAAATCAGAAGATATTAAATATAGCACAAAGTTAATACTGAAATATTTGAATGTGTTTTACCTTTGCCTTCTTGTGGAGGCACAAACTTGGCCTTATACAAGTTCAGTTCCTCTGGCCTAGCAGAAATGAGAGTCTTGGGGTTTGCTTTTGGTTTCTCACTCAATATGGGGCATTAATATTTTCTGTTTTGGTGGATAATCACATCCTTTCATATTTAGGATGAAAAAAATAGTCTACAAGGTCAGATCATAACCACTGTTGATGCTCCTACTTTTAAAGAATGCTGTACACCTTATAGAAATTCAGACCTAAACATCCAAACAGTACTGCCTTACTAACATGATTAAATTCACAAAAAGCACACAGTAAATCCAGCTCTGCTTTCAACAAGAAATTCACATGCACACTCAGCTTCTTATTTACCAATGGTAGGCATTCTCTGCTGGCCATACTTCTCCTCTTTGAGATGACTCGTCTTAGGCACAACAAATCATCTCCTTATGCCCTTGTCTGGCATCATGCCTTTGCAATCAGACCAACTAGGCAGTGGATTAACCAAGTTAATCCACGAGTCTCCTTGGGAGCTGCATTGAGGGGACGAACATTAATGGAACAAGCACCTCTGAAGGTTCCCAGGATATATAGAAGTACAGCCCTCACCTGCATTTAGTAGATCTGTACTCCCAGTATATTCCAGGTAAATTCCCAAATCTGTATTGTTTCCTCACATGCAATGAAATCTTAATCTATAATAAATAAATTTCTTTAAGATTAGCGTTCCAATGAAGGCTGGATGAGTACACGGATCTTCGCTGGCCCTAGCTGCTGTGTGAGATGAACTTCCTTACCTGGCCCAGATTCAGCATAGCACTTAAGTTCTTAGTTGTTGGATTTTTTTGTTTTGTTTTGTTTTGTTTTTTTTTTTTTAGGCTTCTCTTTTTCCAATAAAATGAACTAAAAGGAGCATAAGTACTTCATCGAGTCTAATTTTTCACATGCAAGAGTCAGTACACAAAAAGTAAAGTCAATTATGCTGGGATTCCATTGCCTAAACAAAGCTTTTACTACATCTGGGTTGCTAAAAGACATTTGAAATGTCTGCACAGGACCTACTGGAGACTCAAGGTCTCCTGGAACTGCAGTTGGAGGCCCTGCAAAATACTCTAGAGTATCTCAAAATGTAACAGCATACAGACAGATGAGTTTCATTTCCATTGTGTTTGATCCTGGAGGAAATTATTACATTTTCACCTCTCCAGATTGCCTCTTTTCAGACATCCTCTCTTCTAAACATAGATTTCTTCTTATTCTTTCTGATCTGGGAATACCAGGTTAAGTACTATATAACTTTGTAAAATCAGCAACAGTTCTTATATTTCCCAAATACAGCTCTGCTAGGTTGTCCCTTTGGATATACTACTGGGCACGTATCTCATGTGCTGCAAGCTGTCAACTCTTTTCTCCCATGCATTTTTCTGGAATTGTCTCTCAGATGTTAAAAATGACTGTTTAGCTAAGCTAAACTTTTGTTCCTTTTTTTTCTGAAGACAAGCACTGTACCAGCATCAAGCGTGAATCAAGATAGGCACTTAGGAACCTATAGCCTGAAAACCCATACCTAGTCCTTGAAATGCCCACATCGCTATCAAGTCATATTTGAGCAAAAGTCTGAACCAGTCAGGGGCAAATAAGTTAAACTTTCCAGGCAGCTGCTTAGGGGTAGGCAAGCTCCCCACCAGCAGCAGCTCTACAGTCACAGCAGCTGATGCTGAAACAAAAAGGCAGTGGGAGATTTATGACAGACCTCAATGGGAGCAGTGGCCTACAGCAAGGTTGGCTGCGTGCTTCTCTGGAGGGACTCACTTTGCTCTGTGTGTTTAGCTTGCATATCTGTTCTATTAAACGTAAGTTTAACGCTGACTCCTGTTTGCACACTGATGGCTGAAACTGGTCCACAATCTTTTTTTAAACATCCTGTCCAAGATATCAGGTTTTATTAACAACAAAAACTAATTTCATTGACAGATCAAAGATGACTGTGGCTTCCTTACAGCTGTTAAAATTGCTCAAAAGCAGGAATATTTCTTCCGGTTGGGAAAAGCAAGAGCAAGCAGTACCTGGGTTTTCAAATATTTTCTTTAAATAAAGGTACAAATAAATTTTTCCTCAGAGAGTCTAGAATAACTATTCTTGAGAGTGAACCAAACACACAGTCATTGTGAGAAGACCTGGTTTGTGAAGTACTTATGCTGCCCACTCATTAAGAGGTTGCTTTTGATCTAGCTTGGTTTAACGTATGTTATGAGATGGAATGAATGATTCAGAATGACTTGTACGTAACCTCCATCCCTGCTCATGAGACTAATCCCATGGAGAACAGTTCTTTCAAATGTTTTTTATTTGGTTTTAAATTAGGAATATTTCTTATAAATGTTGCAATTTCTTGCTCTGAGTGGCACCAGTTAAGCTTTATGTTGTATCAGACAGGCTCACTTACTCATTAGCAATATCACAGTACCACCTCTCTTCTGAAGACAGACTGCTGCATGAGTGCTCCAGGCTGTACTGAGCGGCCTCTTCTCATGGGTGGGCAGCTGAGGCTCTGAGAGACTGAGTGGGTAAAAGCTCAACTCGGTGAGGCAGAATGATACCTCCAAACCTCAGAGCAGACATGTCAGGCCCACAGCAGGGCCGCCATGATCACAACTACACGATTGGATAAAGGAGTATTCCCTGCTTCAGTGCTCATTATAGCAATGCCCTAAGTTCAAGCTGTGGAGAGAGACAGACATGCATCATTTCCCCTTTCCACTCCTCTCACACAACAGTGGTTTCCACACAAAAGTAACTCAGGCACATAGTTTGGGCTTAGCAGAGATCTAACCGAACACCACCTTTTCTCTCTTAGCTGTTCTGCAGCTAAGAAGTTGATTCCAAAATCCTTCTGATTTAGCTTCGCCATTTTATGTAGAAAGTTTTGCTCTGCACAGACCAAAATCTTTGGCAGTATTACTACTCAGAAAATGGAAACTGCACTATCAAAATAATGGGGATAGAGTCAGTCTGTGGAAAAGAGGTATTTCTTCCAGATTGCCAGCTTTCACCCATCAGTACACTGTTCATTTTGGCTGTGACATATGTATGACTCCAGTGAAAAGAGGAACACTCAAGACCAGAACTCTTACTGGGAAGGCAACTTGAAGTTCTGTCCCATTTGAGAAGGGAGACTATAAGTATAGTGAGTATATGCTAAATATATTTGAAATAGCTATGTGCAAGACAGACAGGAAAAGAGTTTACTCAATAAGTGTTAAGCTGGACAGTTTAGTCATCCTTTCAACTTTTATTTTTTAATTTAAAACAGTTTGGGTTTTTTTGAGGTTCTCTGCAATTTCCCCTTGAGCTCAATGGAATTAACAGGTGCCACGTATTTCTAAAAGCCTCTTTCTAAAAATGCTTTTTCAGTGTCATGTGCCAGCCATAGCTTTTCTTTTAAATTTACTGTATAACAGTTTATTGTTAAAATGTTAGAAATTTGTAAAGTAGAAATTATCTTTAGCATAATCTACACTACAAAATGATTTATTCAGAGAACGTAAGGGAAAAGGGATCATGAAATTATTCACTATTATCTTCTGCACAAGTGTTCCTGCATTAAATTCAAAAACTCATTATTCATGAAGTCTTCTATGAGAAGAAGCTAAAAGGGAATCTTCAAATCTATAAAATTGTTTGTATTTTTTGAGACTGATTTTGAAAAAAATCTCTCTCTCTAATCTTCCATAGAAATCTTTGGTTTCCATTTCTCCCACAAGTTGTATCCAGGTGGAATTTTCACTTCCAGTCATTCTAAATTTTCAATATTCTTTTGGAAGACACTTTGGGGACCTTGTCATTTAAGAATTACCTCTATCACCTTGGAGAACTGGAGTCCTAGTATTACTTGCATGTTTCATTGCTACATGGCTTTTATTCTAAGTAGGACTGAAAACTCATTTGGGACTTAATCTCTCCTTTTTTAAAAAAACTATTAAACTGTTCTAATTATTTAGTTACTAAACAGGAAAATGGCTAAAATAGAGAGATTCCTCAAAACAACCTCCCTTGTGAATATGGAAATATTCTAAAATATAGCAACATACACTAAAAAAATCATTTAAAATGCTGTCAAATAAACCTAAATCCATTACTCTAACTTGCTTTCGTTTATTAACCTTTCAAATTGAGTCCAGACAATGCAGACATTGTTTTATCTTCAGCTGACAGTAGGAATATCTGGGATGTGCAATAACACATGGAGCCATCTGATGAGAGATCACCTAGCCAGCTAAATAGATAAGCAGACAAACTTCTCCAAAAGCAGCCTCTGCGAGCCTGATCCTGCAAGGTGCTGAGAGCCTCATCTCCTGCTGACTGCAATGGGAATTGAAAGCAGACAAAAAGCTGCAGCAGATGATCAATATCTCTGAGACCCGGGCCCTTAAGGAGCTCAGATTTCAAATGCCTGGTTCTTACTGCAGATGTGTAACAGAAATAAAACTTCCTGCAGCTCTGAGGAGTTGTTACATTGGAACAGAAATTGGCCAAATCTTAATGCTTACAGCAACATCAGACCTCCATCCTAAAACATAAGAGCCAGTGGTACAGATGAGCAAGTTTAAAAATCAGGTTGAAACTGAAGCACTTAAATGCATTAGCCAAGAGTGATAGCTAATTTTATATGCTTATGATTCACATTACAAAATCTTTTTCTCTTCTCAAAGTATTGGTTAGGAAGAACAATAGGAAAAATAAAACAGTGACAAAGAAGTAAGGGAGGTATACAGTAGAGTATCTTGTCAAATTAAAAAAAAAAAAAAAGGCCAGCATTTCCATTTAAGATGCATCTCCATGACATCAGAAGCACAGTCAGCTGACACAGTGAAAAGATAAATGGCCTCTGACTCAGAGGCTCCATTTAAATTTTGGGGCTTATGGATACTTCTACATCTATGTTGTCAAGTGAGCCAGAGGCTTTTCACACCCCCCTCTCCTTTCCCTAAGGCAAATTATCATTTTATTACTATTTGTTAGCCTGGTGCTTGAAGCATTGTCCTCCAATACATAGCTTGAAGACCAGAGAACTGAGACATTCAGTGAACATGGAACTTGTTTTAATTTGTTCCCCCAGAAAAGTGCTCTATGCATCAGGCTATTATACCAAATATTTACACTATAATTATTACTACTTTTGAATTAAAATTACCATAGCTGCCATAGTGTTAGATAAACCCTGTATTTCTGCCTTTAGTGAGCTTTTTGTCAACTAATTGTTTATCAGTTTATTTTGAAATGCTTCTACTGCTAAGTTTAGTTTGCATTACAATAGCTGGTTGTTTAGAAAAGATGTGAATTTTTTGGAAAGGGGCGTCAAGCATCTCTTAGATAATACTGAAAACTTAATACTAAAAAGCTGTGTAAATAATCAATTGCTCAAAGACATGTTATTTGATGGCAAGCCAAGGATCCACTTCACAAATTCATGACCCAATATATTTAAGTGAAAATAGGTAGCTAAGCAAAGTTTATGAAAGAAGAAAAATGACATATGAGACCAAATAAAAAAGATCCTTTCAACAAAACACTAAATATGTACAACTATTCCAGATGTTTCTTGAGATGAAACAAAACGTACAGCGATTGTTAGCAGATTGATGATAGAAGATTAAAATGGTCAGACAAAAAATTCCAAAGCACCGAATATATGTGACACCTGAAGGCTTCAAGGTTAGGCTGGGAGCCCCAAGAGAACAGAGGCTCCAGGATGTCGATCATCCGTCAGGTATCTGCACAAGGCTAAGAGAAACCCATTAGTGGAGAAAACATTAAAGAACATTCATGAACAGGAGGGGAACGAGTATGTCCAAATACATGGGAGAATTACTGCATTTTCTTCATGGATTTATTTTACCTCCAAGAAGATAAAGAAAAATATCCCAGAGCATTTAACTGCGTTGCGGGTTGGGATTCAAGGTTTTGGATTTGATTACAAGGCACATTAAGGTTGCATTTTTCACCTCTGTAGTAATAAGAACCTAAAGTTACACGCAGCTGAATTGATTCTCTAACAGGCAGAAAACAGCATGCAAGATTTCGATGTCTTTGTTTTAATCCTGAAGTAACACTAGAATCTGTAAAATCTCCTAATTTTGTCTTCCTCCATTAGTTACTCTTCAAAGGGTTTAGCCAAACCAGAAAAAAAGACTTATGCAACAAACAGGTCTCTTCACTCCCAAGAAAACTTCTGGTTTGTTATGGGAAATGCTAAGATGTGAACTCCTGTACAAGATAATATGAAGAGATCCCACTATAGACACCCAAATTACAAGCCCAAGTGCCTAAGGAGCAAGGTGACAGAAGAAATTTAGTGTAGATAAATGTAGAATACAGCACTTGGAGAAAAAGCAATCTTAACTTTGTCCACAAACATTTTTCTCTAAGTATTGATTATCAGTCAGGTACAAGAATCTTGCAGTCATCAGATACAGTGCTCTAAAAATATCAGATCAGGAGCCCTAAAATAAGCAATTAAAATTAAAAAAACAACCTCACGAGGCTACTTTTTCCATCATCATCCTGATATAACTGTACCACCACTCATCTCAAAATTTAAGATAATATACTTGGAAGAATCAGAAAAACCTTGACAGACTGGTGAGGACAGAGAGGTTGCTTCTTTTTTCCTTGCACAGAAGCTAGACTTTAATCCACAGGTGGGCAACATTCATCCTTTATACAATCATTGCTGTTCAGGATCCACTTTCACATTTTTTCTATAAAAACTTACTTTTGGACTGAGGGACAGAATATTGGCTAAGTGATCTAACCTGGCTAAACTGCTCTTAGGTCCTCCTTTTCCCTCAGGAGGGAAATGGATGGAAAGTTTTCACAGGGGTGTGAAGACTATTCTTTCATTTATCTCCATTTTCTCTTGCCAAAGCAAAAGAACACTGCTGTGAAGAAAAGAGGGGCAAAAACTTGCCCAGTTTCAGAAATAATCAGAAAGGAAATTTTGACTTTTCTTATAAACCTTTTCTGGATAGTGTGATGGTTTCACACCTGCAGATAGCAAAGTTCCACCATGCTGCTCTGTCATTCCTCTTGCTAAATGTAGCAGGGAGAATATACGATGAGCTCAAGGACTGAGAGAAGGACAGGGAGATCACCCACCAATTACCAACACTGGCAAAACATACACAGTCAAATGAGATTATTTCAATATCTTATGTGTTGCTAATTGCCAAGAGCAGTGAGAAATTAAAAGCAAGCTACAAACATCTTCCCCCTCATTCATCCTCTTGTACAGCCTCCCCCCTAGCAGAACAGAGGAGCAGGAAATGGGGGCTGTGGCCAGTCCATAGTGCTTTATCTTGACTGCTCATTTGTGGTGACCGTCCCTGCTCCATGAGGATCCTTCCCATGCCCCCATGGGCAGCAGCATTCCCAGACCACCTGCTGCATCTGGGCCCCTCCATGGCTGCAGGTAGAGATCTGCTCCGCAAAGAGCCCATGGGCTGCAGGGGGACAGCCTGCTCCACCATGGGCCTCTCCTGGGCTGCAGGAGCTTCTGCTCCGCACCTGAGGCACCTCCTGCCCTCGTTCTGCACTGACCTTGGTGGGGGCAGGGCTGCTTTTCTCATGTGTCCTCACTCCACTCCCAGTGGCTGCCATGCGGCAGTTTTTTACTTTCTTATGTCTGCTCTCACAGAGGAACAACCAGCATCGCTCTTGGCTCATCTCTGGCAGCAGCAAGTCCCTGTTGAAGCAGCTGAAGCTGGATCTGATCTGACATGGGGCAGACACTGGGCTCTGCTTACAAAAGGCCACCCCTGCAGCCCCCTTGCTCCATAAATCTAATAAAACAGAAGTGAAAACTTAATACAGTTCTTCACAGTGAGTAGTAGCACTGTTTTCTATTTATTTTTCACTTGCTGGAGATGTCTTAAAAGTAACAAAGTCAGCCTTTTTGAAACATACCTATGCCATTTTCAGCCTGCACTGAAATCCCTCAACTTCGTAGAGCTCCTCTAAGAGTCTTATCTGATTCTCATAAATGAAAGTGGATTCAAGCTAAAACTCCCTTGTTTAACACATTACAAAATTACACATAATCATTAAATATTTCATGCTCTTTACCCACGACATCCAAGCTTTTAAGTTAGATAAGGATTATGTTTCTCATTTTCTAGGAATAAGATTCGTGAACTGCAGTCATTTCTCAGCAATTTTAAAACACAGGTAATGTCTTCAATACACATGAAATTAGAACTACTGGAAAAACAAACTACTAACAAGATAAAATGTACTGATGGGGTTACTCAAAATTATAGGAAAAGGGAAAATTATTACCAGCACCAAGAGAAGAAAATACCCTTGAGGAATGAGAAACACATGGGTGGGTGTATGGAATTCTGTATCTACTTAAATCTCTTACAGATTTCCCCCACTCCTCCAGTAGTGAAATAAGCTTTCTTGAAATTTCTGGCAAAAGTGTCTCCAGATAAACCACGACTGAACTAAAACCTACGAACTTAAAACATCAAACACTGACACAAATACACTAAAAAAGAAGAGTTAGGATCCCCAAGAGGTTTCCAGCAGCCACTCTTAAAACCTTGATGCTGCATTGTTTCATTGAGAAGGATAATAATGGGTGTCATTCTTACCATTTCTTGCTTTGCTAAGTAATTTATCAATGCACCTGCTCTGCTCACTGTTGGCTCTGCTAACTCCCACAGTAGATTAGGTTTTTACTGGCTTAAGAGTAATTCAGTAGCACTGTATTCCCACAGATACAGAAGAACAAAAGCATCAAAACTAACAGAAATTAAGTGGAGTCAATCTGAAAAGGATTTTCAAGGATATTATTTATTTTCTTAGATGAAGATATTTTAGTTTCAGAAGGTAAAATTACGACAATTTAAACTGACTAAATTTTGCTGTATGTATTAAGCACCTCCAATTCAATCTGTAACCTCCTAAGTGGCCTTGTCACTTCCCAACACTCTCTGCAGTAGAGATAATATCATTTCTCTCCTGTGATTTGAGGTTTCTTGATCTCAAAAAGCTGGGATGAAATATTTATTAACACTTGGCTATTTACGAAGCAGTATTAAAAAGTAGATTCCCTGCTGACATTTCACATGAAAAAAAAGCTGAGCAGATCACACACCATTTTGTTGTAAATCAAATAAAAATTCCCTTTTTTAATTAGAATTGTATAACCATCTCCTTTTAACTAACAGGTCTAAATCAAAGCTAGTATATTTTGGCCTATAAAGAAACTTATGAAAAAAACTCTCACTCTACTACTGAAGGGATAATACACATTTTTTTCAGGAAATTTGGTGACTGAGAAAATATTTAAAAGCAAATCTTGATCCCAAAGTCCGAGAGATGTGTTTCTGGAATACCCGTGTAATACTTTCAGCAACTTTCTGTTTTGGAATAAATGAAGAATGAAGTTCCCCCAAGCAATCTACCTTGATTTTACACTGATTCTACTAGACACTGGAACTGAGCTATGGACTGTAGTGTGAATTATAATATTATACACACCATACATTAAATTATAGTTTATAATAAAATATAGTTAAATTTTTCAATTCTGATTTAAAAATAAACTTTTCTCACATGGATTCTCCCTACAAACCACCTAGCAGTATAAGCATGGCATGCAGATTCATCCATGAAGATTATGTATTTTAATATGTTTCTCTTTCATGACACGATGAAAGATTTAGGTGTGTTGAAAATACCACGTGGCTAAACAGTGTCTGCATTAGATTCTTACAACATACTATCTAGTTCTGAGTTCCTACTCATCTTCTCTTGCGGTGTAGCTAAAATTCCACCAATAGCTCTAAAGACTGTTTTGCAAAGCAAAAGCTTCCCCTTGCCAGCCTACAGTCTCCTCCTCCACAGCCTATCAGTCTTGCTAAGCAAACCTTTGCATTTCCTTTTCAAAGCCCAGCATCTAAATTTGCTCATGTAATTGTTCAGAAACAACAGCCCTTAATTCATGAGTCTTGTGGCAGTTTGTACAATACCTTAAAATCCTTTTTTGTATAATACTTCCCATGTAAACCCATATTCCTGATTTCCTCCAAAATTGAGAGTCACATTAAAGGAGTTGAACTACATTTTTAAAAAATAGCTTGACTGCAAAACAATCACTTTACATCCTGTAGCTACTAACAGTAAAAGATTTATTCATGTTGATCAGCAATAGTAATAGCTATGCTGATGCAACTAAGAGTTAAGCACAGTTTAATGCTGAGTTGAAAACATGATTTTTTAATCAGGAGGAAGACCAACTTTTTACACAGTCTGATAGTGACAGAATAAGGGGGAATGGTTTAAAACTAAGAGGGAAAATTTAGTTTAGATGTTAAGAGGAAGTTCTTTACTCAGAGGGTGATGAGGCACTGGCACAGGCTGCCCAGACAGCCTGTGGATGCCCCATCCCTGGAGGTGCTCAAGGCCAGGCTGGATGGGGCTGTGGGCAGCCTGATCTGGTTGGAATTGGGTAGGCTTTGAAGTCCTTTCCAATCCAATCCATTCTACAAGTCTACTGTTGTGTACAATTTAGTAGAAGTAGGAAAAAAAGAAAAAAGAGCTTTCTTATTTTACATTAAACTTCAAAGAAATTATCTTTAATATCAGCAGTGCTTTATAAATGTGCACTATATTGCGATAGAAATTTATTGCTAGATGTTTCTCCAGTGCCAAATTATTTTAGAGTCTGTCAGGATATAAGGAAAGTAATAAGTATAGGTTACATATTTATACATATATTTATATTATCAGAGAATGCATGTTTATTATATTACTATAATTTTTATTTCATACCATATTAGCATCACAATTGCTACATACAAACTTTAGTCTAAATCCTGAGTAACATTTTGTACCTTCTGCAGAGGGTCTGGTCTCATGGGTCAGGAGAGCCCTTGTCAGACCTCCTGCTTCCCTCCTCCTAGCTGACCTCAGGAAAAGTCTGCTCCTTGTGCCTCAGTTCCTAACCCATCCCCTCTTGCAAAATATTTTGAATAGGATCTTATTCACTTATTACTGCATGAGGACACTGTGTATTTGTTTTTGCCTCCAGAAATCCCAAAATATGTCTTTATTTCCTAAGAATAATCTTTTTGACATCAGAAAAGAGGAAGGAATACTAGATCAGCAGTAACGAGAAGAGCTTTCTGTCAGAAGATACCAATTAAAACATTCAAGGTTCTACTGTATTTCTAAATGCACACTTCCAGTTTTAAGTAGCTCCTTAAAAATCTCTTTATCTTTTTGGTATTTATGTTTTCTTAATAACTTAACAGAGATTTCAGTGCTGTGATAGCAGCACCACACTATAATATCATCAGCTGCAGAGTCTGGAGGAGTCTGTGTACTGCTGGTATCAAGTTGGCTCTCCAGCTGAGCACACTTCTCTTCAGTGCAATATTTCTCTTCTCCTTGCAGCATTTTCTTTCTCTTGAAGGGCACAAGTTCCCAACTACTCAGAAAGCTGTTATTTAAAATACCAGATTATGAAACTTTACTAATTCTTCATCCTGAACTTATACTTCCTCTCCAAAAGAAGGCAGACACATTCAGGTAAAAGAAAATAAATGCTTATAAACAGTGCATGTGTGTGTTATTTTAACTCAGAAATAAGACCTGTTTACAAGCTTCACTGACCGAGAGTCTAATCAAAGACTTTTCCTTCGCTTTCAATCTGCTTTAGATTAATTCCAATCGTTAGGTTAAGATTACTCTCACTTCTCAATAGAACATAGGGAGAAAATATGATGAAAAAGATCTCAAAGGTTGAAAGAAGTACAAGGAGATCACTCAGCAATTACCTTAACAGGCAGAACAAACTCAGCACAGGGAGCTTACCATTATTTCTTGCCTACTGCTAATAGACCAGAGCAATGAGAATTAAAAGCAAACTAAAAACACCTTCCCCCCCCCCCATTCACTCTCATCTACCTCCTCCCTACAACCAGCAGAGAAGAATAGGGAATGAGAGACGCGGACAGTACACAACAATTTCTCTCAGCTGTTGCTTTATGGTCACCCTCCTACTAGATGCTCCAGCACGAAGTACCTCCCAGGAGATGCCATCCTTCCCCAGCTGATCCTGTGTGGGCTTCCCACAGTTCTTCAAGCACTTCTCCAACATGGCTCTGTATCACAGTGCCCATTCTTCAGGAATGCACTGCTCCAGCACAGGTCCCCACAGGCAGCAGCTCCCCCACACCCACTCCATGGGCTGCAAGCTCTGACCCAGGGCCTGTTCATGTGGGATCACACTCTTACACCTCTATGTCACTTGAGGCAGTCCTGTGAAACCTGGCTCACCAGGGCTGTTTCCTGTTTACCATGATCCTAGTCAAAGTTCACTGCTGAGCTGAAAGCTGAAATATTTAGCAATTTGTAGCTTTTCAAATTCTATTCATTTTCTTGTAAGTCCTAACACCTTCTGTGTAGGAGCAAGCAATGATCCCCCAAATTATTGGCTTCAAAGTACTCAAAGAGACAGAGCTGATGAAAACAATAGGCTGAGCTCCCAGAAACATTATTTTAGAACTCTGAGATACTATTAAATGCTTATAAATGACACATAACCCCTGCTGGGAACCGGAATAACTGCCATCTCATCTTTCCAAAGGACCCAGGCTTTATCTGGCATGCTAGAAATTCTCTACTTATGCCAATTGTAACACTTTCAAATGGTGTTAAAGCTCAAATACTTTACAGTCAAAATAGGTTATGCATAGATATATATATATTGGGAGAGAAGCAAATAGAGAGATGGCTCATAAAACAGGCTCAAAGTACTTAATTTTCTGCCTTATGATGATTGGTTTAGTATAAAATGTTCTGACTCTTTTGTCCCAAGGTAAGGTAAGACTTTCCAAGAGACTCCAAAAACTCCTCCCAAAGAGTACTCTGTATAAGCTGTTGGCATCCACAGCACAATTCTTAATGTGCCTTTACGCAGCTGAGGGACTGGCTGTGTCAACCCCTCCAAGGATGCTCCTCTTTTGCAGAGCAGGGCCCTCTTCCTCATGTGTGCTTGTTCTTTCCAAGCCTTTTCCCAGGCAAAGTGATTCCACCATTACTCCCCAGCTGTAAAGCTTTCCCAGCTCCTCTGCCAAAAAACAGAATTGCCAGGACAGTCTGTGTGACAACTGGTGTTCTTCCTCCCAACTAGTTCCACAGTTCATGGCCTGTGCCATGAAAAAAAATGGATTTTTTTGGAGCTATATCAAACTTCTCCCTGCCCATTTCTTTAACCCACTGCACTAGGAAAAGTTCTTTGTCACATACTAGTAACTAAAAATAGTCTAATCTAAGACTTTTTTCCCCCTGTAATTGTTCAAGGGATTTAAATGAACACAATAAGGCAAATGACACATTAGGATACATACAGCTTTTGGCAGGTTACCTAACAAGATGAGGAGATTTTTCAGCACAGTTTATGTCCTGTCAGATCTTTTTGATGATCATTTATCATTTCTATAATAATAATTACTAACTGGTTAAGATTTTTGTTTCCTTTTCCAAGTTTCTCTCTTTTTTTTCCTAAAAAGTACTCCTTTAAATTAAATGGCATAAGGCAAGTAGATGCCTCTCAGCTCATCTGAAAGTGACAGTAATAAGCAGAAGTGGTCTTCTTTAAAACCATGCTAACACTGAATTACATCTCTAAAACTTGAATTTAATTAAATAGAAGCTTTCTGAATGTTGCTAACTAAGGTAAATAGTCATCTTTTTCATTTGGATCATTTAAAATTCTTCATTCTTTTGGTTTCATTTCAAAGATGGAATTTCTTACAATCACCATATTCTTCATTTAAATTAGATTTTAAAAATACTCTTAAGAATTATCCAGTCCACTGTGTCTTACAAAAAACATATTTACCTCTGTTTTCTCCCACATCCAACGCTTCACCTGAACCCTTTTTCTTTATTCCCAAAAAGACAATCCCAGCATATTGTTTAACTAAATAAACTTGCAGTTTCTTAGCTGCCAAGCCTAAACATGATTTAAATAATAAAAGAGATTTCATCTTTACCTGGGATTTTAGCCACCTTCGGCTAAGGTGCATATCCTGATTTCCAGATCACCTAGGGAACACCAGAAAAAGAGTAAAAGATTAACATCAACAGCCAATAAATTCTCCACCTGGAAGTGATGACTAAAGTAAATCTCACCAGGAACATCTTTGCTGAAGCAGCTGGTATTCAGTTTCTGATAATTATTGCACAGGTGTATCATATACCTCTTTGTATCTACTTTTGAAATAATTACATTGATCAGAACATCTGGTCATGACATTTTATCCTATCCATCCTCAGGAGCATTAACACTGCCATGCACTCTACACACACACAACAAAGAAATGCCCCTCAACTCAAAGAAAAGGACAGGGAGCTCAGCAGTAGCTCTGTAGAGAATCTAGAGAATCAAAAAGGATTCCTCAAATCCAACCGTGTCATACAAAACCTCATAAAGAGGTCAGATCTTGGTTTATATTCCACAAGAACAGAAAAGTGATCACAAGGCATAAACCACCTATTATTCTCCTACAGTAGAGAGGAGTCTTTATTAAAAGGAAAGCGGACCCACTCTTCTCTTTCTGTGCTCACTGTTGGAGCTCCTCAGCTAGGACTACAGCAGAGACACTTTTTCTGACAGAAGCAGAGACTTCTAAGAAGTGTCAACCTGAGCTGCTCAGAATGTTTCTGTAAAACATTCTGTTTATTTTAGGATTGTCATCTTCAAAAACTTGAACCTAGTGAGAAGACAAGGTTCAGTAAAGGCTACTTTTAAAAAAAGAAGAGAAAAATGAGTTGAAGATACCTTCTGATGAACAAAAAATCACTGTACAGAATACAACTGCCCACTCCTATTTCTTTCATGGCTCCTTCTGAACAGACTACTGGTTCCCATCAGCATCCATGAACTACTTTTAAAGGATCTGTGAAAGGCAAATGAGAAAAGCAAACAAGTATTATGTGGCTTAAATTCTCTATAAAAGGCTCTACACCAGCAATGGGAAATGTTTCCATCTGTATGCTCTTATTTCACTTCTAAGCTCCCTTAACTTTTTGGTCAGGTGGAAAATCCTTTCCAATTCATTCTCAGTTAATTCGCAGATTTCCCTATTCCCCTTACAGGTAAATAATTTCTGTCTACTAGGGAGGTGACATTAGTGTGGCCAAGGCACATCAACTACTCTAAAACTCACGGAAGTGATCCTCCAAGACAGGCACTTTTTAGAGCAAATGTGAGTGAAGTGACAGACAGAGGCTCAGTCTGGGCAATGACACTGTTCCATGAGTTGAGATGAAAGTCTTTCACATGGACTGAGATGCCTAAGAGAGGGGAAAAAAGCAACACCCTAGTGAGGACAACATTGAACATACTGACTTCTTTTTGCTGAAAGACACCTCCCTGAAGTGCAAAGAGTTTTGCTGGCATCATGTTGTGTTATTTACAAACCACTTCAGACACCATTCTCCAAATGTCTTTTGAAAACCTGGTCTGCCAAATGTAAAAGCTGCATTAGCAGTACACTCCTAAAACTACCTCAGAAGTTATCAATCTATTCATCTGTCTTTCATGGAACTTGGGGATGAAAAAAAGCTTATAGGTCATTCAGTTCATATCATTGCCAATGCAAGACTATTCCACACTGTGTTTTCCTAGGGGTTTATCCAGATTTTAATGACTCAAGTAAAGGAGCTTTCATCAATTTCCTCCAGAGACTATTCTCAACTGTAAAAGATTTCACTATAAAGAAACAATTCCTGACACTCAGCCTAAAATATTCCCTTGCTGACTTTTCCATTCATCTCGATCATTCTTACATATTATACAGCAAAAGTCAAACTGCTCCCAGTTACATCATACAGTCTTTTAAAAGTTAGTCACATTGCCTTGGTGTAATGCCGAAAAAAATTTGTCCTCGCACTCTGTTCTTCAGAAAATCTTGATGGAGGTAGCAGCTTTATTTTCATGACACACACTAAAAGAATAAAGGGTATAAACTGGCAGAAACTTCACATCATATGAAATTCTGCAACTCTGCATTATCCAGGCCCTGTTTGATGGTTGTGAAAGAAATAAAAGGGCACAATCCATTGGGATTTTATAAATGAAAAGGTGCTGTGGAGTGTGTAGATAGCAGATGATATCATTTACCAGTAAACAATTTGCAGACCAAGTGCAGCCTCTGTGCAAATTTTCACCATTGTAATAAGTCCATTCCTACGTAGAGCTGCAGCATATTGGTTCTTCGATTCTATTAAAATGTACCATAAACAATAATAGCAACAATAACTCATTGTTAACTTGCAGAGCCCTTGGCTCCTAACCATAGTATTTATTCAGGGAGTGTTCTGTATTTACACATTCTTAAGTTATGAGCAGCCATCTCTAAGGGTAAGGAACTGTTGCAACTCCATGCAACATATGGCCTGGGGATATATAAATACATAATCCTACATTGCCAATTACAAAATGGTTTTACTAATATATTTTTTTTCTCAGAGATCCCCTAAAATAATCTTTTTAAGAAATGCCTGCTCCTTTCAAGCCTCTAAAGTTCCTTTCTAAGCAGAAACAACCAATACAATTTGTCTTTAAATGTGAATCTTGATGACTTTGACTATTGATCAGATTTCTTAATTCAACTTCATAAAAAATAATGTGATAGGTAATAGTAGGAAGAGCTGTGCATACTTCAGTTTATATATTTACATGTGAAATAAAATCTGAATTTGAGCCTATGTAGATATTAAAAACAGATGAAATTTCTCTGACTTTCACTGACTGGTCCTTCAATTAGTTGATTCTTTAGTTCTGCCAAAATTTCTTGTGACATTTTATTCACTGGCACAATATTAATAGGTCATTTTCAATAACCTGTGGCTAGCCCCATACAAAGAGATTAAGTAATTTCTCTTATTTCCCATGGGAAACATTAAGGTCAGTGTAAAGGCTACCAGAACAGGAAGGGTTAAAATTCCAATGCCAGAATTCCTGTAGTCATTACATAAGCCAAAGCAAAGGAAATCAGTGTTAGATCTGCCAGTCCCTCCGGCACTGGGGAAAAAAAAGTAACCAAAACCTGCATAATCAGGATTTATTCATTTACTTATTTTACGTGGATCACTGAGGTATGTTACTACTTTCTTTTCTTCATTCTTCTATTCAGCAGGTCCTTTGAGGAAAGAATGCTGTGGAGACCTCAAATATGGAATATCTAACATGGGTAAATCTAAGTTCTAATTGCATTTTGGTTGTCCTTACCTCCTGCCATGTCTCTGATCTTCAAGACAAACGCTGCTAAGGCTGTAGATGTAGGAATTATGTTAGAAGCCCACAGAAGCCTCACAGCAGCTGATAGATCCAGCAATTCACTGACCTCCAACTGATCGCTGTCACTGTCACAGCTGTCACTCATCCCCATCCTGAATCAGTCTCTGGCTGATGCCAATAGTACCTGATCAGACTTCTGGATCCACAAACACTAAGAAATTGGTGCAGTTTACAGAACATGAAGTTGAGATACAGCATTGGCTACCTCGGGACAATTCCCAGCCCACCCTATTTTACACTTCTCATTCTGGTTAGCCCATTGAGTTAGCTTCCAGATTACATCAGTGCAGTGAGCATAAGCTGCATCTCCAGCAGAACCACAACAAGGAAGGAAAGCTTTAGATTTGAGGAATTCCATTTACACAACTCTGCATATCTTCTGATCTCCCTAAAGAGAAGCAGGACAGCAGTCTGACAAAAAGCATGCTGCCTAAGCTACTGCCTTCTGTGTTTGCAGTTCCATAAAGATTACACATGCAAAAAAGGCTACAGGTAAAATGAATCTCTCAGTAATACCAATGCAACCCAGTTTACATTTGATATTAGAACAAGATACTGTTAGAATCTCTTAACTATCATACTTGTTAGTTCAGTTAATCTCATTTCTCTGAGAATGAGAGTAAAATATGAAAACTTGAGAAACAAAAGCCTAAAGAAATGTCTCTGTCATTCCTATAAAAATGAACTGCTTCGCTTGCAGATAAGGGACAATGTAGGAAAACAAAACTTGCCTAAAATAGTAAAAGAACAGAAACATAAACATGCCTAAAAAAAGTGGTATAAAGTGGTATAAAATTACTAAAAAAAAGTGGTAAAAGTGGTACAAAATTACTTATTTATTTTCTTCAGAGTACTTTAGCATGTCTGTTTGAAGTCATATTCTAAAGACAAGCATCTGAGATCAGACAGAAAATTGAAGGAATTATCTGGGGGGAGTTTTCCTGCACTTCACACATAATTTGAGATTATTAAAGCAAATCCAGAATGTAACTGTGAAATAACATTGTGGGCTTTCTGACACAGCTGTTGTATGTGAAAAGGTATAACAACAGTAGAACGATTCTCATAAGTACCACGAAAGATATGTTTGAAAAATGGTGTTTAATCAGTAAATCCATAAGGCTTCCATGTTCTTCCTCCTTCCTTCGACTGTAAAATCAGACTCTGTACAAGAAAAGAGAATATTCAAATTGTGCAGAAAATCTATCTTACAGTGTCTGAGTACCTGGTGGTAAAGGTTTGATTAGTTCCTCTGCTTCTTAAGATAATGATTTACAAAGCTAACTTATTTCTGTAACTAACTTCTGGAGACAAGGTTGTATCTATAAATGAGAAGAGTGAAAGATAAAATGTGAGTTTATTTCCAGGTAATTCAAATTTTGATCCACATCAAAAGCCTTTGGCAAGAAATTTCAAAATTTTGCCACAAAAAAAGTAAATGACATCTCATTGTAGAATACAAGGGAAAAGCAAATGGCTGAAGATTTACTCACTCGCCAGCTTCCAGGAGTGCTTGCCAGGGATGTGGATAAACAGAACTCAAGTCTCAAATACATCAGAGTTGCACACCTCTAGCAAGGATCCCATCCATGAGGCCCTTCTTTTCCATCTCTGGCTGCTGAAATATTTGCCCTAGTCTTGTAGGAGAAGCATATTACACTAGATTTGATGAATGGTCAACATGGATAACTTGGGAGAGCAAGATTTGTTAAGCATAATATCTCAAAATTGTCACCGTCTCAGTACCTTGAAACTGGCATTAGATGGGAAAACATCAAAAATTCCACTGGTGTGACAAATTGCACTATATGGAAAAATTGTGATTGAAAGATGCAATGATATCAGTGAGAGAGATAAAAAAAAAATATTTAAGTCACGGAATTAAACTCACAATTACCATGGTTAAGTACATGGGATCTTTTGTTTTCAGCTGAAGGTCATTGATTTATATTGTTAGGATGCTTGTTCAGTTCCTACTGGAACAGGTGCTATCATCTGGTTCTGAACTTTTAAGTCAGGACCACTTTCAAAACCTATGAAAATCTCTAATACATTTCAAACATGAAAGAAAGTATTTTGAAAAGCAGCAGTCTGGCTAGCTCTGTCTTTTTTACAGGTCTTCCTCATATCCTTCTTTCATTATTATTTTATCTTGTGGCTGAAACTGCTTGGTTTGCTAGCATTCATCTTCTGCAGCCTGAACATTTCAGGAAGCATGAGCAAAAAGATGTTGATTTTTCATATTGGACTGCTTCAGCTGAGTTCCAAGTTTAGATTTATGTCCTGGCAAATGACACCCCCTTCCCCAACCCCTCCCCAGTTTTTTGATGAGATACCCAGAGTAAGTGATTTCTCAGATTATTCCCTCCCAACTTGCATCATTTTATTATGATAAATTTCTTTAGTTTGGATTCGGTATTTGAATAGTTTCATGCTCCAAATCCTTAGCATAATGAATAGTATGAATCACCCACTGTACCTGTATTTTTCTCTCAAACTGCACAGGGCTGGTGTTCAGATCAACATTTCTAATTGCTATTTTTACAATCCCAGTAGTGCCCTGTAGAAACAACAGTAGCTCTACGAAAGACCAAAGATGATTGCATCCGCCTTCTCCTCTCTCACATCTCCCACCTCTCACAACCTGAAACCAGAAATGAAACCTATTCAGCTGAAAGCTTGTGGGTGGTAATTCACTTACACAGCCTGCAAAAAAAAAAAAAAAAAAAAAAAAAAACAAACCATAGTACATCAAAACTTATGAGGACATCCCCACTATCTCTACATCTCTACCACTCTTGTGGGAGGGGACTTGTGGGACTTGTGCACGTTTAAGAGCTTCAAGGAATGCTGACAGGAGGTCACTCAAACAGCACAGTGGAACAGCACTCAGGCTCAGACCATATCGGAACAGTTTCAGACATACAGTGTAACATTGAAACATATGTGCCAAGAACAAGTGGAATGATAACAGAAATAAAGGACAAAAAGTGATGGGTTAACAAAATAGTTTTACTGAAATAAAGCCTTGACAGTAGTCAAGTTAAGCCATAGACTCTTTCAGGTTTCTATGCACTTGAATGCTGAAATTGTATTTGTCTTTGGCATCTGGCAATGTCATTTAATATGTTCTTACGGCCCTGAATGCAGTTAAGCATGCACTGTATATTATTTTATGATGTTTGAATTGGAATCACACATTCTGGGTACAAGTATTCATGTTTTTGCAGATTCTTGTGTAAAGCTGGGAGAACCTGTTTCCAATTTCATGACCGTTTATCGCTAATCCAAAATGACTGCAGCATTACCTACAGACAGGAAGCTGGATGAGGGCTTGTGTGTTTTGGATGCATCATGCTCTTCCCAGGAAACTCTGTTAAACTAGTTTTATGCTTACATGAGGGGAAGACAGAAATTACTAATGGACATGACTGTGCCTAATCTATATATAGTTTAGCAAAATAAAGGTAAAATTGAGATGGGTCTTATAGCAGCTCTTCATCCACAGGAGCTCTAATACTCATTTCAGCATTCCATTCAGGCTTCTGCTTTTGCTTTCACAAAACTCATACTGCATAAAAGAGTCCTGTGCTCACTAGTTTAGCCAAATTTCAGGAATGTTACGGGTTTGGGTCCCTGGCCCAAGTTAACTTTTCCTAAAATAACCAAAATCTTACTGCAAAACATTTCTTTTTTATCATTCATGCTGTCATCTTGCAAGAGATTACACTAAACTGTAGCTGTGTCACGTGTCAAAGGAAACACATTGCAAGAACATTCCATTGAGGAGCAAAAAACAATGCTGATGAGAGGATGGATTAAGCTGTCCACCAGAACAACTAGGAACAGGCTAAAAAATATGCACTTAACATTTTATGAACTTCTAAAACTTTAGAGGTTCATTTTGGGGAGCAGCTGATCTAGAATTGGTGTAATAACTCTTGTGAGAAAAGCTATCTCCTGAGATTTATAACAGTCCTGGATTTTGACAGATAGAAATAGCTGTAACATTGCTCTCCTAGTAATTCTAAATTTTTAAGTTCAACATCACAATCAAAAGATATTAGAAAATTAACTACTTCATTGGAACTTTCTTGAAAAGGATTAGTACCTGGTTTGCTCAAAAAGGATTTAGTCTGATTGGATTGTTTATTATACTGTTAAAATAGATTGTTCGTTGTGCTATAGAATGTTATTTGTAGCAGTAATAAAACAGGAACTGAAATACCTAAGATTCTGAATGAAAAAATACTTTCAGAAATCATTTAAAACTATTTGATCTAGTAGCATCGCATATTTTTAGGTCTTCCATTGTTCTGTATAAGCTCAAGGAATAATACAATTTCCAAAACAAAAGGGAAAAAAAAAATCATGCACTTTTACATAAGAACAACCATAGGATTACACAGAACAAGCATTCCCTCTAATGTTTCTTTCCCCAAAAATTTATTAACTGAGAAGTTGCTATCCCTACACTTGCTCCTTGCCCTTGGAAGTGAGTTACAGAGGAGGAAACCTTCTTGACACAGTGCTTACAGAAGTGATGGAGATATCCGGAGACAGAGTTTTCTAATATTTACTTACTATACAGGAGACAAATATCCTTTCTTTCTATGAAAACGTTATTGTGGTTATTTGACTAATATAATTATGAATTACAGAATGTTTTGGTGTTGTTCTTTTTTGTTTGTTTTTAATGATACACATTTTCTATATTCCTCTGTCAGTGCCTTCAGGGTTTTTCCCCACAGTTTTATTGGATTTTATGTATTTAGTTACAGCAGATTATGATTTCTGTGGCTAACTTTTTAACTGTCTAAACGTTTAATGGAAAGGAAATTTAAAAATCAACAAAAATGCCAGTGCATATTCACATCCCTTTCAAATAATTTAATTTGTAGAAAATGAAGAACAAAGTCATGTTTGTCCCTGGCCACCAGAGCTCTTTAACATGAAGCCCACCAGAGCTCAACAGCTATGAAGCCACAGACACTATTCCATATCCTAAGAGGAAAATAACCAGTCTGAGACAGCTCTAAATAGCTCTCCGCATATCTTCAGTACAAATTCTCCTTTCCTTGGAAATAGTCTATGACTCAGTCCCAGTGTTTTCCAAGCAGCATCTGGGTAGTTATGCCTAGAAAAACAACTGAGAATGTCAACCTGTCCAGAAGATAGTTAAAGGAGCTGAATGTCTCAAAATGAAAAACTGTTTGTTGTATGCCCTGAAGTATGAAAGGTGAGTAGGCAGTGAGTTTCTGGGATGAATGAGGGGGTACTGAAGCACAAGAATTGATTACTGTGACCAAACAAGCAAAGCAGGCAGGTAAGGATACAGAAATCATATCAGCGGCTGTACCCACACTGTAGTAATCCATAAGATATTGCAACCTGTCTACCCCTACATTCTGCAACATAAATGCAGCTGAGCAAAATCACAGTTGTAAATACCAATGGTACTATTCCTGAGCAAGAAAACGGAGTTCACAGCTAAGAGAGGATTAAGCAAAAAATATGCCTATTCCATTTCTAGCTATCAAAAGCTCTTTGCATGACCTTAAATGAGCTGCTTCACTTTTCTGTGCCTTAATAACCACAAGATGTTTGCCACTTCCAAAACATTCTACAGCTTGTAAAGAAACAGGCTCAGTTCCTTCTATTAAATATTTCAAATAGAAATTGGAGTAAAGAGTGTGAAAGCTCCATGTACCTTCCCAGCATAAGGGAAATCTGAGCTACAGCCCTTGTTTCAAAATCTTGGATTGAGCAATATTATGCTTGCTGCCTGTACACCTTGGAGCACAACACACGTTAATGACACCTGTGGAATAAGCAGAAAGCAACATCCCCTCTCCCACATCCCAGTGGTTAGGCATCCTCACAGAATTGTTTGATTTCCTCCAGGCAAAAAAATAACCTGAATTGTCATTCTGGAGATAAGACAAAACACTGAGCAATTGAATAATAAGATGGCAGCTGCCTCAGCAGTGACTCCTCTGTTCAAGGAGCCTGAACTATTTATTAGGTGTGCTTGGCCAGCTCACGTGGATTTGCACCCCACTGGTTCAAACGGGCAGGAGAACACACCAAGGGCAGAGGACTGGGGTTCAATATACCCAAACAGAAAATGTATCTGAGCACAGTGCTTTTGGCACTCAAGTAATATTGGCACATCAATCAGAGGCATCTTCAAATGCTGGCAGCAGTTGAACTTTTGAAAAGTGGGATTCCAGTGCTAAATACTAGAATCACAAGATATAGGTTCTGGTATGCCAAAGCAGATTTGGCCCCAAACAGCTATTTAGGTATAACTGGGAAAAATAATAATGTCATGGTTTTATGATTTTTGGTTATCAGTATTCCACATCATAACATCATGTAGTGCACTGGGAGTTAAAGTGTTCTGGGTACCTGTCCCTGTAGAGAAGAAGAACTAAGTTCCCCAGAAGACTGTTCACTGTGGTGTTATCATTTCTGCTCAGGGGGAACAGATATAAGGCCTTGGTAGGTCATCTGACCAGGCTCTTCTTCGTCAGGCTCTCTCCCTGCTGCTTGACAGGACACGTATCTCACCTCAGCGTTATGGTGACGCCTACCCAGCTTTTGGACAATCTCTCTCTCTCTCTCATTATATTTGATTTATTAGCTTCAATTCTAATTATATTGTATTATAGTGTGCTATCTTGCATTTCGATACTATATTTAGTAAATTAGTTTGTTTCTCCTTGGATTGTTGCTACTGTTTTTAATTATTTTGGGGTCCCCTGTTTCCCTTTCCCGGAGGTGCAGATTTTGTGAAATCCCTCCGGCCCACTAGTCACAGAACCGGGCTGAACCAGCCCGTAAACCGTTGACAAATAAATAATAAAAAAATACTGATTTTCCCTTCAAAAACAGCATATTTGAAAAAATAAAAAAAAATATAAAAAAATATTTGTAGTAGAGTATCAATTTAAGCTTCAAAGAAAAGTACTCTGTGTCAAAGATATAAACTCCTTTTAAACCCTTAGATTTCTTTCCCCTACCCCTCTCTATAATACCTGAAAGGCTGGACATCAGGAGTCTCATCTCAGGTCCTGGTGTGACTCAGACTAATCTTGAACCTCAGTTTCATGCAAAGGTACATAGTTAGATGCATAATTAAACTCAGCACAGAAGGTTAATCTTGTTCATGATTTTTTTTTTTTAATTGCTACTTTCAACCAGATACAAAGTAGTAGCAGGCTTCTTATTTCATAATGTAAAACAGCCATTCCCACAGAATTCACAGAGCAACCTGCTCTGAGTTTAAAAACAAATAAATAAACAAACAAACAAGCAAGCAACCACCGAATGCACTGAAAAGCTAGAAAACCAGATTTGCCAATAAATTCCAGCTGCCTTGCACTCCTTCTGCAACTCAAAACAGCTGTAAAGATGGTTTATCTGAGTTTAGCCAAGTCTGCAGAACTTTGCATCATCAGAGCGCAGAGAAGTCAAGACTTTCTCCTGAGTCTTGCTGATAAAAAATATTACACTGCTACTACACAAAGCACAGAGAAATAGCATGAAAAAAACTCTTCCAACTGTTAAATACTGTCAAACTGGACTAATCGAATGATTCAATCACGTATTCCACAGAAGGTGGGAAAAAGTCTCCATTTTCTGTTCATCAGTTATCTCTCTTAAAAATCTTCTGTGTGCATGCCTGTTTAAAAATACTCAGGACAACCTAACTGTGTTTTAAATGCTCCAAAAGTATCAATTTTTAATGATATTTGAATGCGTTTTTTATACCACATATTTGAAATATTACAAAAATTGGCAAAGCTGCCCCATTGTAAACATAAGGTATTTTATACACGGGCTATATATTTAAAATATATGTGCAATAAATTTTAAGCAAATACATTACAAAGATATAGAAAACTTATATTTTTTCCATATGGAAAGAAATGATCCCAGTTACAGCCATTTTATTGTTCACTACAGACAGTTACGTGAAGCAGATTGCATTCATTTTATTTTTTTCCTACAAATCTGGAGATCTTTTTGCAGATCACTTACATACAGTTACCACAATAACTGAACTCTGTTGCAGACAGTGTAACTGCAATGTGAAAGCTATTTATTCAGCTCTATTGACTGAGCAGCATGTTTTAGTGTGAGCTCTTAAAAAACAGGAAAGCAAATCAGTCCTACATGGGTTCTTGTCCTTGGTCCTCAGAGATCCATGTCTTTATATCCTTGACTTAATCATCCTGTGTCTTAAGACTTCTACTCATAGATTCCTTTTGGTATTGGTAATACACATATCAGAAACAGGGTGACACTAAGATAACCTGGTGATTTAACTAACTATTATTTGAAAATTGCTCTTACTATTAACATATAAACTTCATCTCACAGCCAATTTATTGTTGCTATATTCGACTTTTCAAATGAGGACTGAACTGTTGCTCACAGCGCTTGGAATGATAGATTTTGCTTACCTGTAAAACAGCTTATTTGTTAAAAATAAATTCTCAACTGAAAGCAAATTTATTCATGCATGTAAAAAAAAAAAAAATCCATATTGGGCTCTGGATGCAAATTTCCTAGCCTTTTTGTGATGCTTGAGGTGCTCAGGAAACAAAGGTAAGGATCAAAAGGAAAACAGGTATGTTCTCCAATCATGTAAACGTTCTCTTCTACTTGTAAAGTAAATAAATGTCCAGTGGCAAATCCATTTATAAAAGCTAACACAGGTTTTTCAGAAGATTTCTGAGTGTGCCTTCCCATCCCGTTATTGCTGTCTTAAGTCAGCTGTTTTAAAGCTCCCATATCCACATCATTAGAGAGTAGATCTGTCCTTTTTTGACAGATCCAAAATACCAGAGTGAGCAGAACATGGAGTCATTTCACAACTTATGCAGATGATAAACTTTACTCTGCATTAAAGAAATTCTTTAAATTGTAATCAGGCAAAATCTCACTTAGGAATCTACTGGCTTAAGACACTAAACACCAGCTGCTTCACTACTACAGAAAGTCCCAAGTATTCAGTCTACTACACCAAATTCTGGAGCAACTCTCCTGCGGCTGGTGCACCTCTGCTAGAAATATGAGATGAGACTGTTGGGCTTGTTCAGCCTGGAGAAGAAAAGGCTCAGGGGAGACCTCACTATGGCCTTCCAGTACTTTAAATCAGGAGGAAGACAGATTTTTTTTTACACTGTCTGGTAGTGATAGGACAAGGGGAACAGTTTAAAACAAAAAGAGTAAAGATTAGATGTTAGGGGAAATTTTTTCACTCAGAAGATGGTGAGGCACTGGAACAGATTGCCCTGAGAAGCTGTGTATACCCAATCTCTGGG
Source organism: Pavo muticus (assembly GCA_016647715.1). Classification (NCBI taxonomy): domain Eukaryota; kingdom Metazoa; phylum Chordata; class Aves; order Galliformes; family Phasianidae; genus Pavo; species Pavo muticus. The sequence continues at coordinate 1,264,219 of JACDJE010000044.1, forward strand.
GTTGCTGAAGGCCAGGTTGGATGACGCCCTGGGCAGCCTACTGTTTGATTTTGTGGGCGGCAGCCCTGTCCACAGCAGGGGTTTGGAACTAGATGATTCTTGAGGTCCCTTCCAACCCAAACCATCCTATAATTCTATGAAATTCCATCACTATTGCAGACAGTTAATGACACTTCAGACTTGCTGAGAAATCCTCTTTGAAGTGCCTTGTAGCAATTTGACCACTCTGCTTTCATGCAACAATCAAATGAAAATAAACAAATGCAGCTTCTGAGCATACAAAAACATGGCTCCATAAAGAATCATTCAGATACCAACATGACCTTGGAATCACTAGGCCAAAAGGTGACAGAAACTTTAACAGCTAACACAGAAAAATAATTAATTCCTTAATAATTTCTGAATCTCTGTGCAACTAACAGCTCCTTTTGTGTCAGTATTTTTTCTACAGCTGTCAAAAATCTCATTTTCTAATGGAGGTGTTGGAAGTGGGTATCTTCTGTTCTTTGCTTGCATTTCAGTGGTATAGAGGACTTTCAGAAGTCCTGCAGTGACTTAGGGCATCATCGAGGAAAAAATGGTAATTGAATCATATGTGATAATAAATACTTTAGCATTAACCAATCCAGGTAAAAACAGCAGTGAATAGTGTCATGGGCTCCACCTTCTGTCTGTGATCACAGTACATAGACATGGCCTAGGGAGTGTTTGTATGCTGGTTTTGGTATGTATATAAAAACTTGTTATTTTCACTGTTATTTTATCACGCTGAGTAAAATGAACTAAGGCAGGTATGCCAGCATATGCCAAATACCTCTGTTTTTATAACAGATTTACTCTGAAGATTAAAACTCACACTGACAGTGGTGCTGGAAGCCAGTGCAGCTCAATGGGTATGAGAGCCTTTGGAAACATCTCCCAAAATGGGAAAGTTCTGTAAAGATCTTATGTCTTTGTATATTTAAATGACAGGTACGATACACAAAACCCCATGCATATTTATATATATTTATACAGTGTGTGCATATCTACAACTGTGTAGACATACATGATCAGTCATTATATAAATTTTAGAAATCTATGTTAGTCATACAATTGGACACCATCATCATTAAAAGGTAAATCATGCTGCAGAACTTATATTAATCTGTATCAGCTCTACATAAACTATCATAGATCACAGAGTTAAGTTCATGTTTGGATTCTTTTGGGGGGGAAATCAAATACTGTTATGATAAAATATTATTTTTGAGGAAAAAACAGTAGCATAACTTATCATCTTGGACAACTTGACTCAAAAGTATATCCTTGCTAAATTTCATTGATGTAACAAGACCAATCCCCACACTCCATCAACTCTCCCCAGAGAGCAAACCAGTTATGGCTCTGTCTCTGACAGTGCTTCAGGACACCCTTCCTGAAGCGAGCCATCTTCTTATGCACCATTTCTCTGATTATGCAGTCTGCAGAGCCTGTCTCAGAATAAATTTACGATAAAACACCAAGGAAACCATATGATGGTTTATGCATACAGCTTCAGAAGAATCTCTGCCTTTTAGGTGCTACTGTGTAAATGAACCCCCACCAATTATGAAGAAAACAAGTGAAAACAAAAACTAATATAATTTTCTAAAGGATTAAGCTATATCTGACTATTCTTTTACTGCAGACAGTGATAAAACTCTGACAAACAACGGAGAGCATAATCCAAGCGATGCTAAGCACTTTGGAAAATCCGTCCTGTATCATTAAGCAAGTTTAATTTAGGTTTACTTTTCTGGGAATATTTGTGCAAAGTATTTTTATGTACATAAATGTTTGGGGGGGAGTATGTATTCGGCTAAGTGCAGCACTCAAACAAATACATTTGCATATAAGCCTGTAAATATCTAGATTAATATGGACCAGCAGTGGAACTGCTCCTTTGACCACCCTGTCTTCAAGAAATGTGACCAGAAAAAAATTAAATGTGAAGCTTGTAGGTCAGCCAATAAATCTGGCTTATGTCTTTCTCTCTTCCTCAGGCAGGAAGGAACTCAGCTATTTTTAAATCTGGTGTCCAGGTACATAGCCAAAAAACGAATGCTACTCCTTTTGGAGAAGACAGGAAAAGGTTTTATATGTTCTGTAGATTTCCCAAGCCGTTAGTCTCCTCTCTCGTTGTCCTTGGGGTGTTACATACTCTCATGCTAGGATAACAAAAAACATGCTGTTTTTTGTTGTTGTTGTTGTTGTTGTTTTTAAGTGCTTCTTTTTCCAGTTAGAAAACTGGAATTATACTGTTATGATTNAAAAAAAAAAAAAAAAGAAAGAAAGGAAAAGGAAAACAAGAAAAAAAAAAGACAAATTCTGTATTTGCAGAAGTCAAAATAACAGTTGCTTCAGACCATTTAAAAACTATTTCCATATCACAAACCTATTCAGATTACTGCCTGTATTAATTTGAAAGATAGATACTATCATTAGTATCATAATTTTTTTTTTTTTATAATAGATTCAAAATAGGGAAGATTAATCTTGAACACTTTATTTCAATGATCTGTTGATGACTTTTTTGTTTTCTTGGTTTCCTAAATTGCTCAGAAAAAGATCTTGATTTCACCTTGTTACTCCTTACTAACAAAGATTTACGTATGTGATGCACCATTAGAAATGCTTCTGAACATTATGAAATACAATTAATTTTAAACTCTTGGATTTATTGCAATTATTATCCATACACTCACCATTTACATTTTCTCTACTTTTGGTGATCAATAAAAAAAGTATAATAACTAGTCTTCAAAATAACTTCAAACTACATCACTTGTTTTCCTTTTCTTAAAACTTTTAAGGCCAAACCATGTTTTCGAGACTAAAGTAACATAGTTTTCTTTACTAAAAACCATCCATGATTTATTCAACAAGCTATTTCTGCAGTAATTCTATGTTGTAAATTAAGATCTAGATGCAGTTACTCTTCTGAGAGTTTCAAATGGTAGACAGCTCCAAACATGGGAAGGTAGCATGTCAAGGGCAGTGTATGCTGCCTCCAGCAGAAATATCTAACATCCCGTCAGAAACTAATTCAGATCCAACTGATGCAACTTTTGAATCTCTTCCCATGCAGTCATTTTGCCAATTTCAGTGAATTAATAAGATGTTAGAGTTGCCAATGGGGCTTTTGAGGCATGAAACAATGTAATTCTTCTATATTCATGAAGATAAGGGTCCTGTATACTCCAATATTTTTCAGATGGATGAAGTTCTATTAGCAATAAGGATGAAAATATAGAATGAGCAAGTTTTTCAGACAGGGGACTACAATTAAGTGACAGACTTATGCGTATATAACAATAGTGTGGATTCATTACGCATAAATAACACCTTACTCCAGGCCTTTTCCCTTGAAAAGCAAATAAAAAATTTCAAGCAATTCAGCAAAAGAGTATTCAAAATCAGTAATTAATAATTAAGTATGTAATGGCTTCACAATCAGACTTCCACTAATTTTCAAGACAAAATTTGGAATTCAATTGAATTTATGCGTAGAAGATGGCATCAAAGAAACAACAGAAGCAGCAAAGTCCCTCAGTGCTTCATTGCAGATTGAAGATTGTATTTAGTTTATAAACAGAAACCAGCATTTATTTACTGGCACTTTAACCTGTGCAATGAGACTGTTCAGCTACAGATGATCCACAAAAGCTACACTGACCACCCAACCTCACGCTCTGGCACCAGGTAACAACAGGTCTGAACACAGTAGTGCTATACTCACACCTTACTGACTGTAAATCATTTCCTCTGCCCACAGCCTTCACCTGGGCCACCAGGATCAGAATAGAGCTGCAAAAAGGCTGCCTGACAAGGCAGATGGAAGGCACTTTGTTTGGAAGACATCACTGACTTAAAACCACTAAACTGTGCCAGAGGAGACATGAGTCTTCCCCCTTTACATTTTGAAATTCTTTTCTTTGTGCTAAAGAAAAGGTCAGAGCAGAGCTCCAAAATAGATTGAGCCCTTCTGAGTAGGAAAAGTTCAAAGCTGTTTTCCCAGAAGGAATAGAAAGAGTAAGCCAAAAGGTAAGGCACAAGGTGGTCTGCGGGCCAAACAGACATTTACCAGCAGTCTGAAGAGATTACTAGGCAGGCTGGCAGCAAGCAACCAAGGTGAGATTGTCTGAAGGAGTTGAAAAAGCAGACTGAAGTCTAAATAGAACATTTGAGAGGTTTATAGGAAAATGTTTTATGACCCTATGTTCTCTAATAAACTTTTCTCATTATAAAAAGGTAATGAAAGGATTCAGTTTAATAAATCCTTTGGTATTTGATATAAAATATAATATTGAATAATGAGAAAAGAAATGTTTTTCACTTTTTTTTCCCTAAATGGATGGTTCCAGAAAATTATTAAAAAAAAAATGCATTGAAAGTACTTCTCTACTCTTGTGAAGAGCTGAAAATATCTAGATAGAAAGATTTTCTACAGTGGGCACAATGAAAAAAAATCCAAAGAGCCCACCCAGGGAAACGAATGCAGAAAATGTAGAAAAAGTCCTGAGAGGGCAGTTCTCTGTCATGACTTCACCTAGCCCAGAGATCAGCAGGGAGGCCTGCAATGGCAAGTCCCCATTCCATTGCTATCACAGAAAAGTGTATCACTGCGGCCATTTTATAGGCTTAGCAAAGAAAGGTTGAAGGGAAGTGATGAGAGACACTAACAGTGGAAAGTGATCTGATTTGTTTTCCCCAGAAATCTGGCCTTTCATGTGCATCATTAACATTTTGCAGTCATTTCTGGAAAAGCACAAAAAAAAGCAGAATGGCCAGTTCTGAGCAGATTTTGCACCCAAAAGGAATGCATGAGAAATTAAAACCCAAAAGAGAAAAGACAAAAACAATGCATTTCCCATCCATACAGTACAATGTGAAACATAAAACATTCAGCTCACACCAGGATGCTTCAGGATGCAGTCATAAAAAATGAGAGTACTCCAGGGAAACAGAGGCATTCTGGGGGCTACAAAGCTTACTATTTTATTCCAATTTATTCAAAGACACTGTGTTCTCTCACTGTCCTTTTCAACTCAGAAGAAAGTGCTTAGGCTGTGGTTCCACGACACAGTAAATTCACTTTTGAGCTCCAACTACCAGACCTTTGTTTCCCATGTGGTGACCATGTGAATTTCAGCCATATTTGTCATGATAACAGAAATGTAACTGTGTGTCCAATGTTGATCCAGATCCAATTTGTTCTTCTGCAGCCCAGTAAAACACCTATCTCAAATTAATGACAATAACATCAGTAAAAGAAAACAGCATTCCTAGCTTGGGTCAGAATCCAGAGAATCACAGGGGCTTTTTGTAGCTGTACTTCTATCCTGTAATTCACACATAAAGCAGTTATTGTTCTTTATTAGCTCATTCATAGGCAAAAACACAGTGACTGATCTAAGATAGAAGGATTTCCAATAGATCATAGAAGAAAGCTGGAAAATCCTATTGGCAACAATTACTTTCCATTCTTGTCCTATTGACAGCTTTCCTTATACTGTTAGATTTCTTATAGAAAAAGGTAACTTGCTAAAGAGTAGGACCAAAGAATCGTGTGGTAATTCAGCCTGAAAGGAACCTCGGGAGGTTACCTGGTCTGGCATCCTGTTCAAAGCACAGTCAACTATTAGTCAGGATAGGACTCGCATGCCCAGTTCAGGGCTGTCTCTTCCAGAGACAATACAGAAGAAGCAGATTCTACAGGAAAGAATTGACTCAGTCATCCTCTGTCTTCAGTAACCGAGCTGCCTGAGGCAGCAGCTGCCTGCTCTTTGCTTGAGGGCAGTCCTCCACTTGCTTACCCTTCAAGCTGGAAAACTTGAAGGACTTAGAGATTTGACTGATGCACACAATTTTTCATTGCTATAATGTTATTTTCCATTCATCCAAAGTACCTCTCTCTGGTGGTTTAAGCATTGCACGTTAACCAGAATAATTTCCTGATGTGTGTTTTGCTTCCTGGAAGCAAGCGGTAGCCTTACCTGTCCCAAGTGTCAAGTAAGCACTCAGTGACTATATATACACAAGACAAGACCATTATAAATCATACTCCAGGTATTCAGTGACTCTTACTAAAATAACACTTTTGTCCAGAGTTTGAGGTTCCCAAAATGCTGTACCTCTTCTCTAGAAAACAAGGAGATTAGCCGTTCAGAACTAAGTAGAAAGGCTGTTGTTGTCCCAGTGACAACTGGGCTGGTTTCAGTTCTTTATAAATCTACATATAGGGAAGAATGGAGAAGTAGAGAGACCACACTATAGATACCAAAATGTCTTAGATTTGCTATACATCCCATAACAGGTTAGAATTAAACTGGTAAATATTGACAGGAAATTCAAAAGAGAAAGTCATATCAAACAGAAAGTAATGTTCACATAGCCAAATCTGACATCAATATAAAACAACATTGTGCAGGTACAAAGCTAAGATGAAAGGCAGGGGGAAAGTTGGGCTGGCTGAAAAAGTAATTCAAATAAGCAACAGATAAGTTGCATCAGACTAACAGTAGATAATCATGATAAATTTGCACTATTCACAGACACACATAACATACATGCAACTTGGAGTGCCCTAATTCAAAACCTCAGTGTGTCTTCTTTCTCACTCCTGCACTTTTTCCAGTACTACAGATGAGCTGAATTAGTATAGGAAAGCTTGCATCATTGTGTTTTTGACAATAATTTGTCCCTTCAGGAATGTAGTGGGTAAGTTACATCATTCACATTCTCTATTCAGATTCCTCTATGAATTACGCAAGTACCCAGCTTTTTACTTGTAGAAGCTTTACTAAGAAAGTATTATGCCTATAGATCTGTGTGTCAGAATTTCCTTCTAAGACAATACAGATGTTAGCTCTCGATGTATTTTTTCCACTTTTGAGGTCATTCAGACCAAGAAGCAAGAACAGAAACTTCTATTACTATGGCCTTTAAAATCTTCAAGAGAATACTTCTTGCCAGATCTTTTTTTTTGAATCTTTTCTTCTTTTTGCAGCATGAAGTCCACAAGGTAAAGACAGGCGATGAGCTCAACTGTCTACAGCGCTATGTGATAAATGGAGTTAATCACATCAATACTTTCTCCTAATCCCTTTTACAACAAATAGCTATATATGGTCATCAGACAACCTGGAAAGGATGGAATATGCCTTAAGCAAAATTCGTCTAAATAATATATCCCACTACAAAACAGCCCACAAAGGCTGCATCTGAACATCTCCTAACAGGTACCTGAACAGACACCAAAATTTCAATATGCCACCCAAGGATATGAGTAAACAAGGTATACATGTAAACAAGGTCTGAGAAATTTTACTTTTTGTTAGCAAACATACATTTCTGGAATTAAGTCAGATAAATGTATGGCAAAAATCAGAAACTATCTGTGTGGTCTAAGTGATAAAGGATTAAGGTGGGTTTTTTTTTAAATCTGTGAGGGAAACTAAAGCAGCCATGCAAAAGAAAATAAGAAATGACTTGCAACTAATTAGGGAATCAGGCAGTTCAGGTGTATTTTATTCATCTTTTAAGTAACTAAATCTTGGAAAACTTTTCTTCATGTGTGCCACAACTTCACACAATTTTCTTCTTCTAAATGAGCACTTTATGAAAGTTCATCATTTGAAAAAAAGATATTGGAAGGTTTGTAAAATAGCAGTGTTTTAAATAGGATAATCTATAAAATACAAGTTCTCTTAAGAGTACTAGCTCACAGTCAAAGCGTGGAAGGTCCATATTTAAAAATAAATAAATAACAATTAATAGAACAGTTATGTGCATCAGTAAGACACCTCTGAAAGGGGAGAAGGATGGTTATGGCTGAAGGACAAAAGCCCAGAGAAGCATGTGAGAAGTGTGTTCTGGATAGAGAGAGAACTTGTAGCACCCTGCATTTTAAGTAGCCTAACCCAGCTAGGATGTGAAGCGTTCTGATCCATTCTGTGTTAATTTGCTGATGAGACTGAATCCTTTCTACCAAGTTACAACCAAGGACAACTGTGCTCATCATTTCTCTTTGCACAATTATCAGGAAAAATGTACCTTCCCAAATCTTTCATTTGAAGCTCTTTGAAGTCCTCCCCAGTGGAATTTTCCACTTTTTGCTATTTGATCTACTCCTTGACTACTGGGGATTAGTGAGCTCTACTGAAATATCCCAGCTAGCAAAAAATGAAGCTAATTTTGCCAGAGTAAATACAAGAAGTTTCATGTGTACGGGTATTGTCTATAAACTACTGCCTTCATTTATATTCAGATTGAGTTACCTGATTTTCTTTAATCTAATCTTTCAGTTGCAATTTTCATTACCTATGAATATTTTTATTCCAAACTGAGAGAAAATGGAAGCTGTTTGGTGGAGCAGCAGTAAGAAATGTGACGAGGTATCTGCCTTGTGTTTATCTGTTTTTACTAAAAAGGTATCTTGTTAGTTATGTAGTGTTATTAGAAGTGACACATGTGGTAAACCTAGCAGAGAAAAAGTCTGAATTCATCTTCTCCTATTAGACATTTAGACTCAGGAGTACCACATGAAGTATGAAACTGTAAGGTTCTATTCATTCTTCTTCAAGGCCAGGCTGGATGGGGCTTTGAGCAACCTGGTCTAGAGGAAGGTGTCCCTACCTATAGCAGGGGAGTTGGAACTAGGTGATCTTAAAGGTCCCTTCCAACCCAAACCGTTCTATGATTCTATGTTTCTTTCTCAAAAAAATAGAGAAAGGAAATTGCTGAGAGTCCTGGAAACCATATGAATAAAACCACATTTTGATTTTCTACAAGTTCTGCAATAATGCACTGAAGAAAAAAAAAAGGTGGCATAACCTTCAGTAACTTGTTTCATTGTCTTTTCAAGCTATGAAATATACTAAAGTAGCGAGGATTTAATGCATTCCACCTGAGAAATAATAACAGAAAGTTTTAAGAAAAGAAAGGAGAAGAAGAAGAAAAAAGCAAATTATATGGACACAGTCAGCTTAGCACTTGCATAAAATGATTCTCTTGTGTTAGTACAGATTCTATCTCAGGATAAAATGACAATTCATTACACCCCGTGGACTTTGAATCTTAGTCTGACTAACATAGACTTAGCTGTCTAATTTAGTGCAGGGAAATCTCATCTTGTCTAAGATGATCTGTGTGTTTAAATGCCCATCTGTTTCCTGCACACACAGACCACATCACAGTTCTGGAGGCTAGTATAGAAAATACTATGCTATGAACTGTATTAGGTGCAATCTTTATGTAATCATTTTCTACAGACCTTGCACACTAGATCTCCTGGTGCAAACAGTCTTTCATGTCCACCTTTTAAAAGACAACAAACAGGTTATCCCCTGTATCTTGGGATACAGACTTTGGAACATTCACTGCATTCTTGCCTTATATGCTAATTTAACCAAAGTATTCTATAGTATCATCATATTTCCTTATTAATGCAAGGACTCGTTTTGGTGAATAAATGCATATCTACAACAAAGAAGTATTTAGCAACACTGTATTTAAATCTGACAGTTTCTTTGGGCCAGATTTAACACTAGTCTCCGCACAAGCTTCTTATTAAACATGTTCCAAAACCTAAGTTAGGATTCAAAAGTACACATTTTATTTTATTTTTCTTTCTTATGGAAAAAGCATTTAGATAAGGCCTGCAGCTACAAACTGTTTACACCACTTTTTGGGTAACCTATATGCTCATGCCCTATAGCAGAGGCTCATCTGACTGTCATTGTCTCATGTTCTGATCTCTTGCTCGATGTTTCCCATGCCTTTTTACTAGCTGAGGGAAAATAACCTTTATGTCACTAAATCAGTCTGATTATTTTGGGGGCGAAGTCTTTGTTGTTGTCGTTGTTTTGCCTCCTGCAGCAGACAAGCATTTATCAGCTCCTGTTAGGCATGTGGAAAAGATCCCAAGCACAGGTGAGCCTTCTTCCTCTGAACTCTGTTCATCATTCTTAGTCCAGACATTCTGTAGCTTAAATCCATATAACTCTACTGGAAAACTGGTAAACATTTTATAAGGATTTACACTGCATTTCACCAGATGAAGGCCCATCCTCCTGAAGTTTTATTAGGTATTTGAGTCCTTCAGTCTTCTCTTGCACTTACATTTCCCATAATATTCTGCTGTATTCATTTCATCCCTCCCTGTACACATGGAAGTACAGCAAGAATTGTTCTTTAGCCACAATGCGTAAAAAAAATGCAGGGTTTGTTTGGACCAAAATACTTCCTTCCTAAGGCTATGTTTACATTAGTCTTTGCGAGCTGCAGATTTACTGCTCTGTTGGTGAAAAAATAGTTGGACTTGAGGAAATTTTGTACCTAGCTTCAGTGAGTCCTTGGGAATGTACATAACTTTTCCTGTCAATTCCTTCTAGCTTACATTCAACTGGAATTTAGGTGAAAATACAGAAGATATCAGTCTTTCACTGTCCACCACAGCCATAACTTTCTAAAACCTTCCTTGTTTCCTAAGACACACATATTTTCTTTCAGATAAATTAAAAGTTTAAGTTACAGGCCTTAGAGTCAATACCTTATTTTATTTGTATAGCTGAAAGGAACCAATGTGTGTATCCAAGATGGCCTTCTCCATATGACAGACCACAGAACGTGACTAGGTTTTGCATTAGAGCTATAGCTTCTACACAAGTTATGACATGTTTTTCAGAAAGAGGACTACTTCTGATTTTAAAAAATTAAGCAAAGAAGAAATCATTCACTCTCTGTGACATGTGTTTTTGACACATCTGCATAATGTCTATGCCCATAAAATTATTATGGCTGGAGCACAAACAATACTATAAGACCAATTTATAACAAAAAAAGGAGTGTTCTACATGCAATTGAATGATACCTTTAATAATAACTTGAGTTTCTCATCTGGAATGCAGGTCACATGCAGACAGAAGACTAATATGATTCATTCCACATAAAACTCACAGTATTTTCTATTCACTACATATGTAGTACATACATCGTGATTTATGAGCATATTCTTACCACCTTCATACTTCACACTACCGCACAAGGCTAAGCTGTACAAGCTGGCTCACTGCCTTCTGCAAGTGCTCTCAACACCACTAAGCTTTCTCAGTACACAATCTAATAAATTCAGCTGTAAAAGGACATTCAAGTGACCAAATACAAAACACTCTCTGGAGAAACAAGATTCACTTCCACAAATTTCCTATGAGACAAGCTTTCTAAACACTATTTCTCAGCTTACTCATCTGTCAAACAGCACACTTACCACATAGGCAGCATAATCCACATTATTATTACAAAGTAGAGATGCAACCCTCTGCCATGCTAACATTTGAGATACCAGTTCTTCATTCTGCCACAGATTTTGTGTGAATTTAAGCAATTTGTAGATCCATTGTGTCTCAGTCCTTCAGTTCTAAAATGGAAATGATTTTACTTTATCTGGAAATGATTTCTCTTTATCCCAAATAAAGAGAAATCTCTTCTAATTAGCAAGATATTCAGTCATAAAACAGCATCTCAGAAGCTATAAATAGAACTTCAATATCTTAAATAAGAAATAAAGCTTAAAATCATAGGACCATAGAATCATTAAGGTTGGAAGAGACCACTAAGATCATCCACTCCAACCACCAACCCAACTCCACTATGCTCACTAAACTACATCCCTCAATGTGACATCCACATGTTTCTTGAACACCTCTAGGAACGGTGATTCCACCACCTCCTTGGGTAGTCTCTTCCAGTGCCTGACCACTCTTTTGGAGAATTTCTTCCTAATATTCAACCTGACCTTCTCCTGCCATAACTTGAGGCCATTCCCTCTCATCCTATCACTAATTGCCTGGGAAAAGAACCTTCCTACTCCCAGGTAGATCAACAATTCTCCCATCTTGTTGTCATCTGCAGACTTACTGAAGATGCACTCAGTCTCCTCATCCAGACCATCAATAAATATATTAAACAGGACCAGCTGGCCCCCAGGGAACACCACTGGTGCAAGCTGGATTTAATTCCACTCACTACCACTCTCTGGACTCTGCCCTCCAGCCAGTTCTTTACCCAGTAGAGTGTACCTGTCCAAGCCACGGGCTTCAAGCTTCTCCAAGAGAATACTGTGGAAGACAGTGTAAAAGGCTTTGCTGAAGTCTAGGTAGACTATATCAACAGCCTTTCCTTCATCCACCAGCTAGGATGCTCAATCATAGAAGGAAATCAGGTTGGCCAAGCAGGACCTGCCTTCCATGAAACAATGCTGGCTGGGCCTGATCACCTGGTGGTTACTCCATACATGCCACACAATCATCAAAGTCAAGATGACCTGCTCCATGATCATCCCTGATAACAAGGTCAGGATGACAAACCTGTAGCTATCTGCATCCCAAATCCACTTTCTGACACAAGCAGAAGAAAAGAGAAAAATTTCTGAGTTCAAGATTAGATACTTATGTCTGTGTTCACACAACATTTAAGTTTTTAGAAGTAAAGTAAATTCAGAAGTTCTCCTTTGCCTTTTTCCATAGGCTCAGGATGTCCACCATTTGCTGCTCTCTAAACGGTGCCAATCTCTTTGTCAGTTAATTCAGACAGTAAATAAGCTGCCTAAGGTGAAATGGGATACCTGCCTCCTCTCCCCAGAACATACAAGAAAACTCTGTTCCAACAAGTGAAGGTATGAGATTTTTAATACAAAACAGACTTCTGATGCCATAGGTATATAGATAATGCAGCCTGCTATATTTAAATGTCTAGTTTTAAGACAGTAGCTTCCTGCCTGAGAGTGGGATTCCTCTGTCCAAGAAATTTCAAGCATTCTGGAGAACTGAATCTGCTCTGTCAAGTTCAACTTCACAAAAGAAAACAGTTTCTCAAGCCTCTCTAAATGTCTATTTTAATTGGATATAATGAGCATTTTCTTACATTGTTGTCTGGGCAGTACTGTTGTCATAAAAACTTTCAGACATTTATTAATGGTTTTAATATATTTGTAGTTTCCCAGTTACAGGATTGCTCACTGCAGCTGCAAACCACACTTTGTGCAGAAGTAAATTCTCCATTACTAATAGCTCAGATCATAAGAAAACCCCACTTGTCATAATTCCCTAGATTCCTCCATAGCTGTTGATGGCCTAAGAATCAGCCTGAAGTCTTGTCTCCACATCCTGAAGGCTGAACAAAAAACAAAGCCAATGCGTTTCATCACAAAGGTCCTGGAGCAAGCTGCCTCCTCCCACTAGTCCAGTGGTCCTTGGAGACCCTAGCTTGCCTATGGGAGTGTAGAGAGGCCATCTAGTTCTAGTCACCTCTGAAGCCTCCTGCACACATTGACCCACTCTCCCAACCTCCCAGTTATCACGGTGTCTCTCTTGTTCCTTGGGTAATCAGTTGTTTCCTGAAGTATTCCTTGCTTAAACTTTGAATCTTACCTGTGGAAAACCAAATTTTTCTACAACTTACGTTCTCCAAAGTCAAAGCTAGCCTGGATTTGAAAATGGAAAACACTTCTGCAAAATGCTTCCATTGGGATTTTGGTGGTGACAAAACAAAAAAGGGAGAAATCAGGTAGGAACATTCAAGAATCAAAAGTACAAGATACCTTCTTCAGTTACTTAAAGGCTGAAGGCCACCCCTGAGCAACTTATCTGATTGCATTTTTGGCCTTTGGTTTTCATTCATGTATGCACTTTACTGCATGCTACTGATTAAAGAATCTATTCCATCATATATTATTCCCTTGTAAGCTTATGTGAAATATAACAACCATAAGAAAATATTGTAGCACCAAATGTTTTATCCCTTGAGCATGCTGCACGCTGAAGAACCTCGCGGTCACTGTATGCCCTGTGCAGAAAAAAGAGTGTAAAAAGCATTTTGACTGTACCCATAGGACTTAAGCTATTGGTCAAATGCTTTCAAACTAAAGCATTTGAAAGATATTGTGAAGAATAATCAACTCTATTAATATTTATACAGTGATAGGTCCAATGAGAATTAGAGTCCTGAAAGGAAAGCATCCTTCAGTTTCTGAGGCACAAATAATTCCAAGTACATGTGATTCAGAAATAGCTCTTGAAACTACAATAATTTTTCTGGGAATATGTCTTCTGACAGTACATCATTCCTCAGACAAAGGCTATCTTCATATCTATTTGCTCAGCACTACTGTAAGGCAGCCTACAACAACACAAAGGATAAGTTCTCATTTGCAAATTACTCAAGACAAATCCAGATGGAGAGGCATCTGTGGAGCCTTGCAAGAATCAGCTGTATCCTCTACCAACAGCAAGAGACTTCGAGACTTACTGGCAAGAGTCTGTGGCTAACACTATTGTTTTATTTTCTTTTTATGAGCATAAAAATGTGGGTGGTGATGCTGATGAAGAATCATGGTTAATTCTTTTTATTCATTAAATCCTGCCTAACTGAGGGAAGACCAGCTGTTCCAGGAGTAACCGAGCTGTTCTGAGTGAAGCTTTGAAGGGTACTTCAGACTTCCTTTCACAGAAATCCAACTAGTACCAACCTCTATTGAGTGAAATAGCTTAAAAGGAACAAATGGCCGTGGAAAACCCAGATATCTGTTCTGGTTGAAGGGAAAGCCCTATCTGCCCCGTATTTATTTCTCCAGTTCTAGAGACACAGTTGTGTTGTTTATCCCTTCCAGAGCTCCAAGGGAGACTGATAATCAAACTGTCCTATTTATGTGTCCATCATGTCCTTGCACAACTCTTCAATTCTTTTTAGCTTCACTTAGTGCTGTCTCATCCTCCAACATAAAATTATGCACAAAAGGAAGCCACCACAAGGTACTGAGCCAGTAGAACTACAGTGGCTACGTTCACTTTTTCTCTTACGTGGGAAATAGGAAAGCAAAGTGTTCTTTACATATTCAGTTTCTAAAATGATAATCGCTTACTTAACTGAATACCTCAAGCGTTTTTATAGATGTTGACAGAAAGATTCTTCCCTTTACAGTAATATATGTAATTGAGCACTTCTGGATTCAGCTACAGAAATACGGACGAGTGCCGACACCCATTTTTCATTATTTGTCTTCACTCCAAAATGTGTCTGTGGCTGAGCTGGCTCTATAGGATTGACAGAACAAATATGATACCGGCCATTATTTGACAGTTAGAGTACACCCGGACAAAACACATGAAACATCTTGCTATATTTCACTACAATTAAAACTTATTGGAACCAGAATCAATGCTGTATTAATGAATCCAAATCTTTACTACTGTGGTATTGGAACAGACAACTTCCAGAAGAGGAAATGGGAAGGCAGCCATCAACCTCAAGAAGACAGGGAAAGAAATACGTTTTCTGGAAAATCCTAATGAGGACATTGAAAGAGTGCACAGTCAAATGAAGATCTGCCAATAGACAAAAGAAAAGGGAAGCTTCAGGAACCTTACTACCAGATTCCAAACACGTTTTGTTTTCTTAAATTAAAGACAAGTGATAATATTTTGCACAAGAAAATTAATTTTTCCTCCCCTACAACTGCTTGGTACAAATCTTCATTTAATGACACTTCTTATTAACACTCTTTTATGGATACTTTGCAAGGGAATAGTGAGAAATGAATGATACATAAAGCAAACGTGGTTTATGTTGCAAATAGCTAAAAATCTACAAATAAAAAGGTAAGGGAGCTATAAGCAACAGATCTAACTTACTGAATTCTTTAAATTACTTAAAGCAATTTATAAACCAAGTATTGATAATTTATTAAACCCTACAATTACTACATGTTTTCACATGTATACGTTCATTACTAGAGCTATACAGTTCCTAAAATTAGGGCAACCAATATTATTATTCTTAAAATTAGAAGAGGTAGAGAAGAAGAGGCAGAGAATCACTTCACAAATTGAGAAAACTATTGCAACAAAAGTATTACCTAGAAAATCACATGTACCAAAACAGAAGAAAAGACAACAGTTAATCCATAGTATGTTGGAAAACTGTTATACTTGGAAGGCTGTTAAGGGGGAGAGAAGGAAGGAGAAGGGATAAATTCCTGAGATGGGAAGTTTTCTAATATGAAAACCCCATAACCACCCACAAAAAGCTTCGCCTCAGGAACAAACAAGCAGCTATAAGTCCCCCAACTAAGTATGGGATGAAAGCCATGTCTTAGATAAGCCATGTCTAAGCCTTGTCTTAGATAACAGGTCCCAAACATGCTAGGATTTTAAGATAATCACCAACAGCTTGAGTTGCACCTAGATGAGAACAGAAAACTAGTGTCGGAACATCAGTGCATTATCCTCTCACAGAAGCTCAGTTCACAGATGGGTGTGCCCAGCTGTAAATGATGAAAGACTAGTGCTTTTATTGCTGCTACTCCAAATTTCAAGGGCAGTGACAGACTTTCAAAATGAAAAATTTCATTGTGGTGAGAAGTATGCTTATGACATGAGAAGGCTGAGAATTCCTGCCATCAGCTTGAACAGGCCTATTCTAACTCCTTTTTGACAAACCACTATACGCATTTAAAATCATTTCTTCATTCATGGTCCCTTGATTTTCTCACTCAATACAAAGACTACAGTAATGCAAGAGCCACATCTTATGGACATTTAAGTTACATCTGTACTAAAAATGTAGCAGCACTTTCCTGTTTTCAGTTTAATTCTGCACCCTAACTATACTCAGACTTCATCAGGATAGGCTCATCTATGCACTGGTCCCTTTCTTCTATCTCTTAATTTCAAGGCATGGGAAACCCAGGTGCAAAGCCCATAAAGGAGACCCAACACACTCCAGCAGACAATTTTTATGAATGATTACACTAGAAAGGATTCCCTAGCTTTCTTCAGCCTGACAGTACAGGCACAGCCAGAGATGCTCCTTCACAACTACTAATTTGCAGCTAGAAATTATCTTGTGTCTTTATAATATATGAACTGGCATTCCAGCCTGCATTTTTGAACCCACTGGAATGCAGCAGTAGGAGATTTAACAATTAAGCCAAAACTAAATGTGAAACATGTGAAGTATCTATTCTTTGTTTCAAAACATGCTAACCTGCACGCAGTCATGTGCTCTTCAAGACACTAAGTTAGCTTCCCTTCACAAAAGGGATTAATTGTATCCCATCTCTAAACATTTTTTTCCATCATGTCTCCAAGCAAAAAAAAATAAAAAATAAAAAAATAAAAATAAAAAAAAATTCTGTTGCAGCTAGATTCTTACCTGGTCAGAAAATAATGGCCAAATTGAACCCTGACCACATAAAATTCATTAAGTACAAGTGTGAGACCATAATTATTTTTAGGCAAAATACTAAGACTGGAGAATCTATTTTTTTTTTTTAATTTTTATTTTTAACAGGATAAAAATTAAAGCATTAGTTTAATGACATTGCAGTTTGAAGTATGTAAGCAAAACCAGAGCTCCATGTACCTAATTGAAGTGAAGAGCAGACCTTGGATGAAAGAACAATAAAACAAGAAGAAAAGCTAGTGACTCACTGTTGACTTAATGCAGAACCAATTCAATAACACAAATTCCCTCCCAGTGACCTACAACATGAAAACCATTCAGTCCCTTTACCAGCCACTCAAAGCAGGATGGTGCTGAATTTCTTCAGTCTGTTTAGAAGATATTGTCCACTTAAATTTCACTCCGAACTTCACCATTTGTTCCTTCTTCCTATTGTCTTCCAACAGAAAGTAACTTATCTCACACTGAGGATGTACAGACCTACTCTCTGTGTATGAAAGTATTGGAACCCAACAGCTTCAGAAGAATGCAGGAGGAAGAAGAAAATCTATCACAATGTAAGTAACCTGAAGAAAACATGCATGTTCAACAACAAATGAGAATCAAATACTCTCCCAAGAAAACAGAGAAAAAGATAAAAATCTGTATAGTCGAACATGAATGCTTTGAAAATTTCATTGAAGCTTTAACCCTAGAATTTGCCTTCAAATTTGCAGTTACTCTGCATACCAAAATTTATACAGATAATATATGTTTCCTTTCTCTGCCCAGTAATTGTGTCCTTGGGATCACAAGACCAGTGGCCACATTAGAAGCAAACCTTTAAGAACACGTCGAGAAAAAAAACCGGAAGTTTTCTTGCATCATTCTACTCAACCATTTTTAAATAGAATCCTTTTACAAAAGTAACTACTGATTGCTTTCTGGTGTGTTTTCCAGTAAGAATGTGTGCTCATTACTCAACAGGCAAATCTGTTAATTAAAAATAATACCGTGATTTCAATTTAAAATGTATCTTTTTAAATGCATGCACAGATACTTTTTTTCTTTAAGCACTTTAGAACTGTTGCACCTTTGCTGAGGCACACTACCGAGGGATGTACCAAATGCAGCTTTTCTGTATATCACTGCCATCTAGCGGATTTACCAGTGGGAGTGTGACTCCAATATCGGTTTAAATGTAACAGTATTGCTCCGGTTTTACTCTGTCTAATTTTGGTTAGAAAATATTTCAGTTCACAGTTCTTATTGTGTGGTATAGATCCTCCAAATCAGGAAGAGATTCCAGTTTATATGATGTGTTAAACGTATCACAATAGTTTTTGGACAGGATTTTTTCCTGCGAAGATGAAAAGCTATGTACGTTAGAAAATCAACAATACTATTAAAACAGAATTAACAGTCACACACTTCACTACATGCCTATGACATCCACATTAAATGAGATTCGATAGCTTGTACAAAAGTAGCCTTTTCAGTCACTGCTCTTTCCTTCAGTTGCTTATGATAAGCTTTCCATGAGTACCTGATTAGGAAAAGCTTCTGACAACGACAGTAATCTAGGAAACGTAAATGCAAAATGTGTTGCATTATTATTAAAAATGGATATGCCTGATCTGCAAAGGAGAGGCCATAGAATAAAACCCAAGTGGTACTGCTAGCCTGCTGAGTATTCTTCGAGTAAATGAATCTAGCCCTGAATTGACAACATAAGCCTGAATAAAAGAGGATTTGAGAGAGACAGTATTTGAGAGAGCAGCTAAGTTGGTTGCTCCAAAACTAATGCCTCCTATTTTTTTTCCTATGGAAACTAAAATAGATACAAAGAACACAATAACACTACTTGGTTGAGCAAATTATCAGCTACAAAGCGCTACTTTTCAACATAGTCACTGCCACTAGCTATACACTTTCGCCAGTAATGAACAAGAGCCTGCATGCCACGCTCATAAATATCTGCACCAGTGGAGGAGATCCACTGTCACCAGCTGAAATGCAACACTCACCACCTCACTGTGCTCACATCCATTGGTTGGCCTCCACCAGTGTTCAGCAAGTGCTGACGAATATCAATGGATGCCATTGTTTCTGCATGGAGGAATTCAGCAACATCCCTTTGCTTCATACACACTTCCATATTCGATGCCATTCTGTCAAATTGCCCCTCTGCTGCCACCTATCACACAGCAACAGAATGGAACAGAATATTGGTGGGAAGGTTTATCTCTTATTGAAACACCATCATCTCCCTCTGATGTCATAGGTCAACATAATGAAACAGGAGTCATTATTTCAGAGCTTGCCTCATATCCAAGTAAAAGTTAGATCTTGGGAGAAGGTGTAGAATCTAAGAAGCAGGCTGATAATACTTATGAGTAATAAATACAACCACCATAGCCTAATACCACAGTCCAAGTTGCACCTCCATTTCTTTTATTCTCTGGAGTTTTTGGAGGTATTATGGTCCAGTACATGGCTTAAAGTAATTTACAAGCCCATGGCAAGGGTCAATATCAAGTAAATCTATATCAGACATAGTGCTCCTAACAGGGAACCTCATAAAGGTATATTGGGGGAAAAAAAAAAAAAGAAGAAAAAAAGTCATTATAAAGCCCACTCTCTAAGGAGATCATTGAATTCAAATAAATTTCATAGGTTTTTCCTATGTAATAATTTAGGTGCGGTTAATATGCCCCAGAATACCAATAATGGCTAGATGCAGAGGTCATTTATTAACATTGTATCAATAGGATCTTTATGAGATTCAGGCTCCTTCTTCAAGATACACCCCATGCCAACAATTCAGAACATCAGTACTGTGCAGAAACCCACCTCAGTGCAGTCATTTATTTCAGACAGCTGACTAAGCAATACAAAGTTAGCAAATGTCTTTGGGAGATACTCAACCTTCTGCCTCCATTTCAAGCCAAAACTAACTTCATACTTGCTGGGAGAAGGAAAAGACAGCCTTCCCCCAGCCACGAGAGGTTTTTGTATGAAGTATGATAGCATCACATTTCTTCTGAATAGTAACTGAGTTCAGTTTAATGTTCGTTTCTTCTTTGCCCAGGGTTCATCGTTTCAGTGAAACAATGATGTTTTGTTCTGCTTACAATGGATCCAACAGTTTTCTGATATTTCAACAAAACTGAATGTAAGAGGGTAAAAAATTAGTTTAACAAACCATGTAATTGTTTAATTAACTATATCCCCTGTACGTAACATGGATTTTACTACTATTTCAACTAGAGCGGCTTTTCAATGAACTTGAGATAATATTATTTGAGTACACAAGATAAAAGTATTTCTACACAAATGAATATAGAAAAGCCTAACTCATTTGTTGAAAAATCTTCACTCACAGCAGTGGAGCATGAAGGTCAAATGGCTTCATACCATCAGCTGGTAAGTGCTCCATTGTTTCCAGCTCTGAAAGATCCAGTAGATATTTTTTGAGGATCATCTGCGTGAGAAAGACTTAGAGTATTCATACTGCGGAGTGCTGTCATTTTGTCTCACCGTTTCAGACAGCCAGGTGAGTTAAATGGCTTTCAGACATCACACAGATCACAGTGGAGAACTCTATTTAAAGAGTCAATAATGTGAACAATTTGGCTGGACAAAACATCCGAGTAAAATAAGATTTGGCCTAGAGACCTGAACTGCCACTCTTTTAGACTAATCATTTCAGACCTGAAAGTATTCATTTGTAGGTATTAAAATACTTTGCTTATAAATACATTACTTTTAAAGTAATGCTCTTCAGTAAAACGCAGAACTCTGCTTATAAAGACATCTCCCACCTCCAGCAATTTCAAGTGAGCTGCTGCATCCTCCACCCCCACCTACCACACATCAGGTGTCAGATACAGATAGCAAATATGGGGCATAATAGGCATTAAATGAAGACCTCCCAGCTGTCTCCTGACAGTTTCATAATGACGACCTTTGCATGTCTTGTTAAGAACATAAAAAAAAAAGAAAAAAGAAACTATGCAACCCTGGTCTGCAGATTTAAAAACAACAACAATAACAACAAAAAAAAACAACAAAAAAAAAAGTCCTATGATATATCTGGGAGGTTAGGGTGGAGTCTTCGCTTATTTGCATGTAAAGATAGCTTTATTAGGATTGCTTTGATGCTTCCTAAAGGCATAATATTTTATTTCTTAATAGTCATTCTCATTGAAAACTGATAGTTCGCTTTGAAAGCAGATTTATACTGCAGGCTCTTCATTTAAACCTTATGTAAAGAAATAAAATCTTTATGTTCACACACATTTGAGCTCCTACCTTCATGCATTTATAGCGTGTTACATTTCCCAGTTTTCCCATATTTAATGTTTTACAGCCTGTTCTCCAGATTCAGGTAGTAAAAGATTTGAAGGCCAGAAAGCAGAAAGCAGGCAGCAGCTCAGTGCTTTAATTAGAAATGGACAAGCACAGAAATCTCCAACCTGTTCAGTTGTACAGACGTATTAGCAGAATCATCCAATAGAATTAGAGGGAAAAAAAAAAAAAAAAAAGAGAAGGAACTATAAGCTGAATAGAAAAAGCTCAGGGTAGGAAGAAATAGCTATTCCTGTATTCTAAGCAGACTTCACTTCCATTCCCTCAGATCTGTGTCTCCCAGTCAAGATGTGTGACACTTTTTGCAGGTGGTAGCATGGTTTTATAAGTATTTTAGCATGTACCTGACAAGAACTTCTCCATATATTTGTTCATAAGGAGTTGTCAAAAATAACTTATTAATCTATTTCACAGTTTGTGAAGTCTGACAATAGCTCCACATCCTTTCCCATTCATTCTCTCTTTCTGTCTCTTCCTCCACCATTCACACTGTATTTCCTGAAGTGAAACATCAGACAGTATCATCAGGCGGGGACCCCAAGATAATCATCCTACAGTTCTCTGCTGTGCACTTTGCAGTATACTTGAGACATTTGTCTAACCCAATATCCCGCCTGTCCTGGTACAACCTTCATGGTCTACCACCTGAGGGCAAAACATGCTGTTACATCCCCATTCTTGGATACATGGCAGGAACGCCTCCAGCTTGCACAGGCCACACGTGACTGACTTGCAGATCCCCCAGTACCCCACAGTGCACATGATGGAGTATGACTGGGAAAGTGGACACCACAGCCTGGAAGTTGCCCAGGGGCTAAGGGCTCAAAAAGCAGGTAGGCAAGAACTGACAGAAGCTGCAGGAATTATTTTGGTGAGCTTCATCTGGCCCTCAGCCTGCAGGCTACTCCTTAAAATACTTCACTGAAGTTTTCCTTCAGTCATTTCACATAGATATGCTTTTTCAACTTTTACCAGTTGCTATCCTTGCATTTCTCTCTCTCACTCTACCTTTATTTTAAATTATGGTACCTCAAAATAAAGAATAATAGAATCATTAATGTTGGAAAAGACCTCTAAGATCATCTAGTCTAACCATAATGACCTAACAGCATCACTGATACCTCACAAGTGCTCAGTAGAGCATGGCAATTACTGTTCAGGAGTCATTCTTTCCAGTATGTATCTGAACAAGATTTTTCCTCCTCTACAACAAAACGATGCTGAGTACAGTACAGTCTGCAATCCCCTCTGGCTCCTAGTTCTTTCTCTGAGCTATTGCTCACCAGAACATTACATATACAAATGCTTATGCAGCAGGTTTAGTCATTAAACTAACTTTCTTATACAAATTCCTCATATTTATACAGAAAGTCAGGATAAGATCTCAGGCAGTTGAGATTCCACGTCCAACTAGTAAGAGCAGCTAGCTTTAAACTGCAGCTTCATTCTTCACAGTACACACTGTGTTCCTGAGCTTTTAAAGAGTGTTGAACACAATAGAACACTGTGTTCCCTAACCTTTAAACTAAGGCTCCTTTCTGACAGAAATCAGGGGGTACAGGATCTTTTGGAAGGATGGTCCTAATATGCAACAAGGATATAAATTTGCTGTCTTCCTTGTAGACGGGTCCTCCATGGGCCCCCATGTTTTGAACACAACCAACCAGCCAGGACTTCTAACTTACCACATAGTACCTTGTTTAAGTCAACAGTGCTTTCCCATGTAACATGACAAATCAAAACAGTTAATTGCCAAAGTCATTAGTGTAGTGAAATTAGGCAGACTACAGTGCACACATCCTAAACAGCATTATATATTCACTCTCATGTGCTTCACAGTACAGTATCTCAGAAACACAATGTTCAATTCATAGCAATACAGCCAAAACCATTAAGATTACAATAACAACTGAGAAATCTCTGCAAGTTTCATTTTTTCCCCTCGACTTCCCACCTCCTCAGCTCACCTCGTGTTCCACTTGCCAGTGGGAAACCCGCATAAAACAGGTATGTCAAAGCAAGAACAGAAAGAGCTGTTCAGAAGACAAGAACAACCTAATCCACACGAATGGAAAGCATATGCTTGCAAAAGGTATCTC
The DNA here is from genome assembly GCA_016647715.1 of Pavo muticus. Taxonomy (NCBI): domain Eukaryota; kingdom Metazoa; phylum Chordata; class Aves; order Galliformes; family Phasianidae; genus Pavo; species Pavo muticus. Next base: position 1,287,930 of record JACDJE010000044.1, read on the forward strand.
TATACTGCAGGCACAAGCCCCCTTCATTCCATAGGCATAACATCATGGGCTAGGATACAGAGTTATAAATATCAGATAATTGGCTTATCATGCAAAAAGGAAAAGATGAATTGCTGATTTATTACTACATGAGCTCTATCCATCTATCCATCCAAACAAACAAATGCAAATTAAAACAAACAAACAAAAAGCACACTATGTTTAATTAGGTTTAATTACTGTTTGCTTAAAACAATTTCTACTCTTTACTCTTCCCAATGTTATGTTACCATGAAATGTCATTTTTTCTCCCAGGAACTAAGGCTAAGCTCTCAAGCCTTTACTCCTGACTTTTCAGTCACACTGATGAGTCTTACAAAATAGTAACAACTGAATAAACAAATATCACATGTGAAGTTGTAGAACTGAAAAAGTACAGAAAAAGGCACTATGAAATGAAATGGTTATCGCCAAATAAATCCTAAACAGACAGCTTGTGCCTATTTAGTCTTTTAGTACTCGCTGAAGGTAAGAAGGTAAAATCACAGTAGAAACCAAAGCTCAATGGCTTCCAGTCTGAGTGAGGACTTTGAGCACCTTTTGGCCAGAACACCACTGCTCCACTCTCTGAGCCCAGTTTCTGACAGACAGAATCATATCTTATTTCTAAACAGTTATTTTAAAAGAACAGACAGATTTACCCTGTAAGGACTTACTCTGATATGGACTTCTCTCTCATTTCAATAAGAACTCTTTGTGAGGACCTTTGACTGAGCAATCTTCTGAAAGAAGCCTTTCAGAATTACAAGCCCCCTTCCTCATACCACACTTTGGCAAGAGTGAGTGAAGGAATGCAAATTGGCTCTGGGGCAGGCTTACAACCACTGACTTTGGGTACTCCTTGTAATATGTCTTTAGATTTCTTTGCAGTAAGTTTTCATGTAAGTGCTTACAGGTTTGGAAGCAATGATGTACAGCAGCTTGAGGCAGTTAGCTGTGGATTGGAGCAGACTGACAGCATGTGTAATATGGGCTATAACTAAAAAGTTCCCTGTACCTCAAATTAAACCCTGCATTGATTCCTGTGCTGCCGTGTGTTACGGAGATGCAAGAAACCGCTGATGTCAATCGAGATGTTACCTAGGAAGTACAGAGAAGAGGTGTGTTCCAGCACCTTTCCTTAGCAGCAGCAAGCAGGCTGTGCTCTAGCACTGCCTCCTCAGAAGAGGGAAGCACAGCATGTTCCCCCCATGGCAGGCTGAGCAGTGAAACTTGTCTCTTTGGAAGCACAGATGCTCCAGGGAGTCTGATGGAAAATATCTATCCATCAAACCAACACCTTTGAGTTTCCAAGGACTCTCAAACCTCAATGGTCTGTCAGAAATGATGCCTAGCTATTGCTAAGCTTTTCTAGAAAGATGCAAACTGCCAGCTGTACGTCTTTGGCAACAATCAGTGAACCAATGCAAAAGCTTGCCTTCTTTTATGGAGTATTTATATTAATATTATAGCTGTTGTTCTCTTCCAGAAGTTCAGTTTGCAGTGGTGTCTCAGTGTCAACTGAGAAAAAAGAAACTGGAACACAGAAGTCTATATCATGTGATGTATTAACCTATCACACAAAAACTCTCTCCACATGACAGGCTGTCTGAGACATAGAGCAGTATATACACAATAGAAAACTGAGAAACTGAGATCCAGTGAAGTCCTGTTGTTTCCTGGAAACCTTGTCTTCATTCAGCAGAAGCTATCCTTGGACTTACATATGTACCTTCACCTCAACACATAGACTTACACATATTCATCTGTATAAATTTCTACAGCTGAGCTGCAATTATTACACATAACTACACACGTTGGAATAACCAAAGCTGAGTTTTCATATAATACAGCAACATATGCAGAGGAAAACTAGGTTCTTAATAATCAAGCAATGCCAGATCTGCAAAGGCAAAAAGGAAAATCAGCTTTGCAAGCTACTCACTCACAAACATATGTGAAACAAGGAATGGAAAACTGAAATGTGTGATGATGGTGCTCAACTCAGAAATGTAGATGAATGACATCATCAAATGCTGCTTCAGTGGCACATCTGTATGCACATGCACACTGCAGAATGTGCCAGTCCTATTTATAAAAGTCAGAAGGTTGTTCAGCATGCTAAAAATCACCTGTAGGTGCAAGAAGGATATCCACTGATAAATAAAATACAACAAAAAATACAATGAACAACTGTAATGCAAGTTGACAGAAAATCTTAGTTGAAAGTATATTTTTACAAAAAAAAAAAACAAAAAAAAAAATCCATACACACACACACAAAACCCAACAAACAAAAAATATGTATGACTTTCTATCTTCTGTATTATCTGTACCTTTTACTAGTAAGTGTTGGGTATATCAACAAATAAGCACATATGTTCAGAAAATACATAATCAAGAATGTCATAAAAAACTTTCCAGTCCCAATATACAACTGCACTAAAACCTCCTGTCTGCCTGTATAGGAATTGTTGAATCATGGCCTGAACCTCTTGATTGATCAGCTGAGGCGAGCACTGAGTCAGCCATGGGAGCACAGGTGAAGGCAATTCACCTGTGTGACTCCTAGATCCCATTTAAGGGCTGACTGGCACTAATGAAGGATTTCTTTCTAGAGATTGCTCCTCTTGGAGTTTTCCTGTAAGCCTATGACACAGGTGAGCATTTTCCATTTGTTTCTGATTATCCCTTTCCAATGCAATACTCTTTCTAGCTTTACAATCTGTGGATACTAATCTGTCCATGCTATTCTGTATATTTGTTGATTATACTCTGCCCCATTACATGTTACAGGAATCTAAAAGTTAAAACCTGAATGGAGAGGGTCAAAAACCTGTTCTCGCTGATTTTTGATCTTCTCAGCAGCAGCTCTGACAGAAGTGAAAGCAGTTTAGCGTAACAGCACAAAGGGTGAAGAACCCAAACCTCCCTCAAGTCTGTCACTGAGATTTCAGGATGGGAATCCACAAGAACATAAGAAACACCAGGGAAACATCTGAACCACAAAAACAGAAGAGACAGATTTTTTTTTTTATTCCCAGTAAAACTGATGGCCAAATAGACAATTATAGTAAAAATCTCATAAGAATGGCAGCAATGCTGCAATGAGAAACTTAAAATTTGTATCAGGAGGATGGTGAAATCACTGAAACCATTGGATCCCACAGAAATCAATGTCTTCCTGATTTTTGAGAAAAACCTTCCAACCAAGAAGCTCACGTTCTCATGGAAAAAACTTTCAGAATTTAATAAGACAGAATAAAATAGAAGCCCTTTAAAATGAACTTATCCTTAGGAATAGGTAACTTATTAGAATTCTAAAGTAATTACTGTAAAAATTCTGCAGAAATATAAACGGAGCACCTGTTCTATAAAACTGTTTAACTGTCCTACAGAATTTGAGAATAAATATATCTTTCATTTTTCTTTTTTATAGGCTGTGTCATAATTTATGCAGAAAGGTTATCACTTTATATTAAATGCCACAACAATTTTTTATACAGGAGTCTTATTTCTTTCCCCTTGCTAATGTCTTATTAGACAGATCGCAGTATGCAGCCAAGTCTCCATTATTTGCTTTGGACAGTCAGTTTTGCAGCTGAGTCCATAATGTTTCTCCATATAATTATAAAGTATGTCTGAGTTTTTCAGTGGTGGGTGGACAATTACATATGTCAAAAACTTTCCTTCCAGATAATATGAAACTGCATGGATAGCAAACCTGTTATACGAACCTTTAAATTAAATACCCAACATCATATCAATTCTTCAATTGAAATACACTGCTGGGCAGCACACATGGAAATTACCTTATGTGAAAGAAAGAATTATTCAGCAGGGCAAGTATTAACACTCTTTAGCATAAAAATCTTACTTCGGCATAAGTTTTAGGTCAAGAAAGAATAAACAATGGCACAAGAAAACCTCCCAGCTGAGTATGTTACCGTTAGTTAAAGAAAGTAAAAGGTGAAAACTCCCTCCGAGACCGTTTGTTCTTCAGATGGCACATTAATTATCTGAATCAAATTCAATTTCTGTCATTAATTTAAAAGGATTATCTGAAGCATCATCAAAAAGTGTCATCCTGTCTCAGAAAGTATCGTTTTCACTTCAGTCACCACACATCTATTTTGAACCTCATTTCCTATTTTCTATGGATTTATTCCAATAATATAAACACTTATTTTCTATTTTCTCATAAAAATGTAGTTCCCTCCTCTGAATACAGATCAAAATTGATTATTACCATAGAAAAGTATATTTCCAAAATGCACAAAACAGGAATACATTTCAAAATCTACCACACTGAAGATTCCTAACAAAATAAAATTCCTGTGCATGATGTAGGATGCTTGATGCCCTCATTTACAGAGCTTCCACAGAGCTCTTCCAAAATGTAATCTTTCCATTATAGCTATAGTTGTTCTGTAAACAAAAAGCAGTTGATGACCATTTCTGTATGTACCTAAATCGTGTCTGGCACTACAATTTGCAGAAGTGAATTTCCTGTTTACAAGCTCATACTCTTTTTCGGAATTAAAATGCATATTAAAAAAAAAATGTTCCACACTGCTCCTCATCCGATTTCAAGCGAGAAAATATTTTGATGAGCATTTTTGCTTTAAGTTTACAGTAATATTGCAATAGTTCGACCTCTTCATTAATTACAAAAATATATTCAGAAAAAAAAATTTTAATGGCTATTGCAACACAATATATGCACATAAACAACTTCATAGATCTGAGAAGTCTGAGTTCAATGATGCAACTCCACAACAGTTATCTGTCTGTAAAAGTAAGAAAAACATATCCCTTTTTTTTGTCAGTCTTCCTCAGCAGCTGTTACACATCGTTCAGATAAGTTTGACTTTCTCATATATTTTTAAAAAATTATACATGATTTTAAAAAACTAAAGACTCATGGAATTATGCAGAGGCATTAAAATACCTTTTCTTATTTTTAATGTATTCTGAAAATGGCTTTTTCTCTAATTTTATTTGGCTACACAGTCATGAAAGAATATATGTTAGCTATGTTCTCCCTACATAATTACATAACTTCAAAGCTAATAGGTGTTATATTAAGGAAATAGAGTATTTACTTCTGAAAAGGAAACATAACAGAGTCACAAGGATGGAAATTAAGTTGAGGTGAACAATTATGGAGCAAAATTACTTTGTTCACATACTACTTAAATATTGACATGTTCCACAAGAGAACACTGGCCACAGGAGAACTCAGTCTCTCACATCACTGATCTCCAGCTGCCTGGATTAACAGTGTCCAAATTCCTAGTTTATTTCCAGTCTGACTCTGCTGGCTTTGGATGAATTATTTCTGATTTATAGTAGAATAAAGGATTTATTATCAGGTCTACAGTAACATATTGGATATAAAGTAGCCAGAAGACAGTCAAATATTTGATCTCGAATAACGTCTTTTAGAATCACACTAGAACTGAACATCACTGCATTCATTATTCAAGTCAGCACATTCAGAAAGGAGCCACACTTACTTATGTGGGCACTACACTGCCTCAAATAGCTACCAGGTAAAAAGCCTGTTATTTTGCCAGCTACAAACTTGTCTTAGCAACCCGTTTCATACAACTGAAAAAGTATAGCAATGTTTGCCAAATGATGGTAGGCTTAATATTTATACTTTAAAGGATAAAACAGTTCAGTTTCTGAGGTGTTCTGGAAAACAGCAACTGGGGTAAGGGCTCAAATGAGTCATGTACTGTTATGTAGAGGGTGTTTTGGACATAATTTTAAAAGCCCTTCTTGTAATTTTCCTTTACTCAGAAAAGCAAATCATTTATGTATTTGCAAATGAGTTACCTGACTGAATAAGTAATTTTATAAGAACTATATATGCAGTTGTGCAGATACTACGATACAAGTAACAGGCACGGTGCTAAAGTCATTACTTGTGAAGAATCCTTATCTGATGTGCTATACTTCTGAATCCAATGTGGCAAGGCAGCATGAGAGCCAGTACAGCTAGTCAAAGCACAGCAGGGCAGTACAACTCAGATCTACTAATACTGGTTGATGTGTCTCACTTCTTCATACATACACCTGTGGCTTTAAACCTGAGGTTTGTTGTCCCCTTGAATCTTAAATACTCATTTACTAATGGAAACAGCTACTGTCAGCAGGCTTGAACTTGCTCCATTGGATCCATTATTAAGAAATACTTTCAGGTCTGAAAACTGTAAAATGATGAAAACCCCTAAAGCAACTGGACTGTAAGTAGGACTCATTGCTCAAAAATAAGTGTAATCCCTAATTATTTAAATTAGGTATTCAATAACCACAAAACCCCATTAGATAATCCACATCTCATTCTTACACGCTTTTAGACTGGACATGCTGAGCAAGAGGAATCTGCTGAGGGAAGCACAGTTCAAATCCCATGTGGAGGCAAGTAGAGCTACTGCCTGAGAATGGTAGGCAGGGCAGGCCAATTTAATGTCTTTTAAAATAGACGCATTTGGCAATCAGGTTGTACATTAACATTTTCAGGTGCAATTTGTTTTGCTTTGCAAATACCTTGGTAACTAGAGTAAAACCTCATGAGCATTTAGAATATGCCACATCTGAGAACAGGAAGCAGGGTTATGAGAACCAGTCTTTTTGACTGAACTAACATGCTCAGAGGCACAGGGGATACAGTAACAAGGGGAACCTTTGGCTAATGTTCTCTCCTAGTTTAACTGCAGTGATTTAAATTGAAGATCTTCACCACTTCTCCGCAAGATATGCTGCCTTCATTCCAAATGCTTGCATGCGGAACGAGCAGAAACGATATTCTACTTAAATGTTCTTTTTCACTTGACAAGCATTCATTTTCCAAAGAGCTGGAGCAGTTAAAAATGCCGTTTCTAACAAATGTTTGCTATTAGTAATCAAGCTGCTTATTTTCTGAGATGTGGTAGCTGATTTACATGAGTGTTCAGTGCATTTCATTGCAGGATATAACAGGTTTCTTTAAACAACATCAGCTGAGCAGTGGTAACAGTCTTTCACACAACTACAAAATGTCAGTGCTTGACAACAGCCAGGGTCTTAACAAGGCTAGACAGGTCAAAGCTTGGTTTACATGAATCAATCAGAATTTAGAAAACAGTAATGAAACAACAACGAATGCACTTAACTTGTAAATATATGAATTCACATATCTATTCAAGAAGATAAAGCTCACTGCAAAACATAGTTGTAAAACCAACTTCATTTTAGACCATGATTTGTGCTTTCATGCAAGAATCTAGTTCTTGGAACACTAACTACGTGAGAGCCCCAGGTCATTCTCTTTCACATCTGCCACTACCCAGGAGTATGATCTAACCACAAGACTGGAAAGGGCATTCTTCAGCCTTTTTGTTGAATCTCTGCCATGTTTCCTAGTAAAATATGAGACTCACTGGTCCACAAAAAACATACAAGAGACCGTGTTTCTAAAGTCTCATAGTTATGTCACTGACTAAGAAAGGGACAGCCTGGGTTCCAGTTCCAAGACTTTGCCTGTATTTCACATCATTGCATAAATATATATAAACACTACATAATTCCTTCCACTGCCTGTCATTTAAAATAAAATAAGAATGAACTCTGTTCCGTTCTTTGAGAGAAAAGGAATTTTTCAGAAACATACCCACTCAACTCAGGTGGAAGCTCACTGACTTATGCACCTAAGTCTCAGAGGCTGATAAGGACTGGATACTTTCCTCCATATTCTTGCCTTCAGCACCTACTATATTATTATATAGATATTTCTATCTTGAAGCACCTTCCTGCTCAATACTTTCCCTTTCAGACACCTTGTTCACTACATGGCTCCCCCTAGGACAGCAATGCATGTGGCAGATTGTCCTTTGGGGCCAGACACTCAAAGGTTGCAACTCTCACCTCTTAAGTAGCCCTTCACCATAAAGCAAACATGCATATTTTTAATCATTTATGCTAAGAAAGCCTCCTTTTCTCTAGATTTACATCTTGTCTTCTCCTGTCTCTTGGTCCCTAGGACTTCCCTATTCTACCAGTCAGTGTTCCCATCAAATGAACAAGCAGCATTTGCTCAGAGTTGTAGCTTGATCCTGATAAATACATGAGTTAAGGCATTCCAGCCTTCTTTTGCTGGAATCATTCAATTGGAGCCTTTGTCCTTTCCAATTACTGGTTTTCACACAACATGCAGTAATTTAAGACCTCTGAATTGTTAACTTTTGCCAAAGTTAGCTTAACTAGCAAGCAGATTCAAAAGTTTTTGGAAATGAATACAAATCTACACATAGAGATTTTAATTCTAAGCAATCAGTCTAAACATTTTTTAAGGAGGATAGACTGAGGTGGAGGAAGAAAGAAATACAAATTAAGCACATATCTGGATATTTCCAAAGGCCAGATTCACTCAGCCTTCATCCTGTATACCTCCTGAGGGCAACGCTTAAGAAACCATCAGCTAGATTGCCAGGTCTTTGCAAAGACAGACAACATCTATGCTACCAAATCAAATAGGGTCAGAGAACTAGCCCAAGTCCTCACACACTGTCCAGGCTAAGTCTCAGCAGCAGTATGTGACACCACTCTGGTCTCAGCAGCCCAGCACTTTGCAGGATAATGCTCAGGTGTCAGCCTAAAAAACTCCCAGTGACACTTCACATGCAGTCATTCTCTTCTGTGAGGGTGACTTTAGCCATACAAATGCAAGCCAAGCTGGGTCAGTTCACCTCAGGACCAGAAAACAATCCCTGGGACTTTGTATTTACTAAGTAGAACTAGCCAGAGAAACGGAGATGACATCATGTGTTAACGTTGGTCAGGTCCTTGGTCACATATCACTGATGGCTCTGTCACAGAGCTAGCACAGTCCTGTCCACCACTGTCAGTCCTTGGCTGCTCCAAAGCAAGTTGCTCTGAGCCCACATTGCTGTGTGGACAGACAGCATTCCAGTTCCAGGAACTCTGTGTTCCCACGTCCCAGTCTGATGTGCTCACAGCAAAACATGCATCCAAAACACTCTTACAATGATCTAATGTTTTTCCGTAACACAGGGGCTTCTAAATCCTTTTTTTTTTTTCTTTTCAATGCTTCTGTGAAAAATATGGGATTCAAGAATTGTAAGAGAACATTAAGAGAGCCATGTGAACAGCAACTGCCACTGCATACGACAGTTCAAGTTGAATCAGGGCTCAGTGACTTCAGTCATGAACTGGAGAACAGAGGTAACGATAGGAGTTAACCAGAGATCCTTAGCCCTGGAGATGAACTCTTTTTTTCTGTTTCACTTACTGCTCAGAGTAGGGAAAATATAGATAAAGATGCACACATGCACTCACATATTTATATAAGCATCAAACATGTACATTGCTGTAAACTAACATAATTACTCAATAGATACATTTGCATCTATCCTATTTCTTTAACATGTTGAGTATAAGTATGTAAGTACAAATATAAATATTCAGATATGTTTGTTTGGGCATATGCTACATGCACATACACATTAAATAGTCGTTGGGGAACAGCTTATGACATGCATTCTGAAATATTTTGGCAAAGGTATTCTTAAGGATGAAACTGGAGCAGTGAACTGCTAGAAAAGTACCTGTAAGCATTAGTCTGACTTTGCATTTCCCTGTGCTAGCCTGTAACACACACAGATGTACACAGACAAAAACTCCCAAACATCAGCGTGAGCTTTGGGCAAATTGTGATACAGAAGCACCCCTTTACGAGTATTTCAGTGAAAATAAATCATGTTTGGGTCATTTCTGTGACTGACAGAATAATCATTCTCGCTAGCATGATGAATCCTAAGCTAATTCCTCACAGATTTTTAAACAAAACTTTAATAGTCTAGAAATCAGAAGATAAGGTCAGGTAAATGCCTCCTCCAGCATTAAATCATGCATTCAGAAGTGAAAAGAATGCATCATATTGACTTTTCAGCTTTGCTCAACAGTAATTATTTTTTTTTTCAAGCTGAACTTTTCTGTCAGCCTCATGCACTTTTCCCCAATGCACTTCAGATTTTGTACAGATTAATTCAAGACTTTTTAAATTATCATTATTATTTTTAACAAGCCTGCATCTCTGAACTCTACCTAAGTTACTACCTACTAGAAATACTTCTACCTTTTTGATCACACACATTTTTTCTCCACAGCAGCATTGCTATAAGGAGACTTAAACTGATCCCTGTCTCTGTAAGACTACTTTTAGCTCTGAATCTCGGGCCCGCTTATCCACTTCCACTATCAGGTATATTCTCCTCCCCTCACACACCCTGGGATCCAATTGTCATACCTCTAACAGTTCTGTAATTGAAAGTTTTACCATTAATGTCAGCGATAGCATTAGACAACAATGTTAAGATCAATACCTCTGGCTTTGTTTATACCTGCCCTGAAACACTGCTATTTTATTAACATTAGTTTTAACTCACAGCTATTTACAGTTCCGCTATTAACCTAAAAGGCAATACCTTGCAAAATATCCTTTTATATAATTATCATTGAATGATAACAGCAGAGAGAGTAGTATTCCTACAGAACTTTCCCACTGGATGAAGCCCAGACTCCTCTTATCAATTAACTCTTCCCTCAGCGGTGACAGTTCCTTTGAGACAGATGAAATCTATTCTTATCTGTAGCTGTCTGTTTAAAGACATTTGAAATACATCCTATCTGGACCTTTCCAGTCTCAACGATTAAGAAGTGAGTTAAATGGCAAAGATCCTAAGGAAGTAATTCAGAAGTATGGCACCATAGCTGTGCATATGCAACATACTGAAAACAAACAGGGCAATCTAAATTCCCGTTAAACAAGACAGAAAAATGAAGCATTTATAAATAAAACTGATGATAGTTGTATCTACAGAATTTGGTTTTCTAACAAGCAGAGGTTTGGTATTTGAGATTTTTAACCAGAAAATTTTAAATCTGGAGGAGAAGCAGGTGGGTATTTCAAAAAGGAAAGGAGAAAGCTTGTGAAAAAGCCAGTTGGCACATTCCTAACTATAGTATCATGAACAGTACTGTTATAATATTATTGCTGTAGGTTAATGAGATCCTTTATACAGTCTTTTTTCTTCAAAGTAGACTATTTTCAAGAAGTAAAATGGTTTCATTTGAATTGCAAATCCTATCACATAGTTTTATTCTTTTGGGTTAGGATGAGTGACAGTAGTATATTAGAGTTAACAAACCTTACCCACTGTTAAATACATTTCTGGTATTGAAAGCTAACAGAGCTTAAAACTGAATGTCTAAAAGCTCTGCTCTGGTATTCATTCCTTTATTGAAGCCTTGAAAGGACTGTATGGAGGGAACCTGATAGAAATTTTGTGTTGCTGCAGAACAGAACTCAGTCCAAGAAAAAAAAGAAAAAAAAAGGTTAGCTCTGCTGTCTTTTATATAATATCATTGCTGGGGCCAGTGCTTTCAAAAGTGAAAAACAGGAGCTGTGCAGCTTATTTGATTCAGCTAGTCCCTCAATTTAATGGACTACAGGCCTGGCAAAATTGCTGAACCAAACGTTCTGAAAGACTATGCCTCCTGTACACAAATCCACTAGTGTGGGAGGCAGCAAAAGACAACTGGAAAAAAAAAAAAAGCTGCGTGAAGTAAATAATAGTATAGTAAATAATGGCATCCCTTCCAGCAGCCCAGAGAAGAGTCTGGCTGTCTTAATATCTCTATCTGTTCTTTCTTCTCCCCTCCCCATACTGAAAGTCAGTTTATAGATAAAGTTGGAGATATGCTGAAAATGTAGGAAGAACTAAAGTTGCATGCTGGCAATAACAACCTTACTATCCGTTCTGTGTAAACTTTTGGGTGGGGTGCAGTGGCCTGGTAGCTGGGACAGTCATTCAACTAAGTATTACACAGACAACAAACAAAGCAAACAGTTCACATGCAGATGGAGAATAGAAAAACAATATTGGTACAAGAGGAACAAAACAACAGCTGATATAACGGAAGGATCACCAGTGATATTTCCACATAGGAAAGAATTCTAACAACATGCAAAATACTCTGCTCATTATCTGCTTTCATCTTATTTTACCTGTCAACAAAACTGAAGTCTGCTTATATCAGTATCTGAAGGCATGCCACAAACACTGCTCCCATCATTCAGTCCAGAACCCTGGGAATTCTTTTCAGTGTTTCATATAAATAGACATTGAGAGTAATCAGAGAGATTTTAACAAGCCGGCTTCAAAGTAAGGAATAATAGGCATCTCATTTTGGCTTATCTCTCAAATTCCTAGGCTGACAAGTGTAACTGGTAAATTAATGTTGAATATGTAAACAATAAACACTCGGCTTTTGTGTCGATTCAGTGATGTAAAGCTTAATTAGACAGCTAACTAGGCATAAGGCTGTTTTGCATCGTTGTAGGAGCAGAAAACATCTGATGTCTACCCTGCTCCTAGAAATTAGAAGGAATTTAATTGCAGAAGCTCATCTTCCTAGATGCCAAAAATAAATGGCTGGGGCTCTAGGAAAAAAAAAAAAAAAAAGAATGTGACAGGGTTTTCATTGCATCTTGTAAGTGTAAATGTTATAAGCAGAAGACTGAATAAACACTGTCACTATTCTTATTGGAGACCCATCAATAAGTCAGACTTAAGTTAACAGAAATATCCCCAGAGAAAGCCAATAACTACCTTCGTTAGTTAACAACTCCAGCAATTATCACTTTTTCAAAGTAAATTTCAACTTTGAAAACTGATGGCAACTGTTGTAAATAATATAAAAATAAATGAAAAAAATCCTGACTGTTTCAGAATGAGATTTTAAAAAGCTGAGCACTTCACCTGCATGATGAAAGCAATCTTGTCCATGTTCAGAAACCGAACATCAAATACTAACAAAATAGAGATATTTCTTAAAATATGTCAGATCTTATTTATCACTTGACATGGTAATCTAAAGAGTCAGGATCTTCTCTCATGTTTTCAAATTTATTCACCAAATATGTTGTATAAGTGATACTTGGTCTGCTGGCAGTTTACAATCAAATCTCAGAGAACATTAAACATTTAGAATTCAAGCTCTTTTAAATACTGAAGTCATATGATTTTCTTCCTTTTTTTTTTTCTCTGAAGAAAGATTACATGCAGACATTTTCCATTACCTTTAGCAGTGCCTGTTCCAGTCCTTCATATGTTCATGAAGAAAGTCACAGAAATTAAAAAAAAAAAGTGAAATACGAACAGAACCTTTAAAATTTTAATGAATACGTATCAAAGCAGTATAGTCTCAAGTAGTGTAATTTTTAATATTTAGGAAACAATGGACATAGTCACAGAGCTGGCAACATATTTTAATTCATGTAGCTGTTGGTTCATTAGGAATGGCCTAGAGTCCACGTTTTGACATGGCCTGTATAATTCAATTCAAATTCTGTCTTATTTATTGACTTTTATTATTTTAACATCAGAAATCAGACTGTTGTCATTTAACTATATCAGCGCCTTCAGTGGAACTTTCTATACGCACATAAGAATGCAAGGAGAATAAACCTCTTGGGCTTTGTATCATGCATTGTTTGTTTCTGCTGCATTAGTAAGATTACACAACTTCAGCAATGCACAGTCTCACTAACTAGACTGTGGAGCTGAGTTTAGCGGCCTGGCAGTGGAGCCTCACTCAGTGTTCTAATGTCATAGCTGAGCATTTGTATGATTTGGTATAATTTTATCTAATGTAATGCAAATTAGTTATCAGAACTGATGTATTTAGCAGAGTTTGCTCTTTCCCAGTAGACTTCATTCTTCTTCATACATATTCTACCTAACCATGTTATTTTTATACAGCATGAAATACTTTTCCTATCAATGTCATTTGAAAACTAAAACAACCCATCTCCTCTTCCTTCACTGAACTTTATAAACCCATATCTTCCCTCAAGTACTGCTGTTAAAAATATATATGACTCAACTGTTTGGGTTGCTGGTTCTTTAAACACCTCTTTGTGTTTACTGAGTCTCTCTATTTACCTTAACATTCTGTACTAATGAGCCCACTGCAAGACAAACTGGATTACTACCTCAACAGCCAATTTCATACATTCTACAGCTGTTATTTGCACAGTATTGGAGACATTACAAAATCAGTCATTTGGAGAGGGCTGGGCTAAGAATTTCATGCTGAAAGATAAAACCTTGAAGAGGAACAGAGGAAGCTGGAAATCAGAATCATAGAATCATTAAGTTTGTAAAAGACCTCTAAGATCATTTAGTCCAACCATCAACTCATCCCCATCATGCCCACTAACCACATCCCTCAGTGCCACATCTACACATTTCTTGAATGTCTCCAGGGACAGTAACTACACCGCTTCTCCGGGCAGCCTGTTCCAATACCTCATCACTCTATCTGAGAAGAAATTTTTCCTAAAATCCAACCTGAATCTCTCCTGGCACAACTTGATGCCGTTATCTTTCATCATACCACTAGTTACCTGAGTGAAGAGGCCAACCCCACCTGGCCGCAACATTCTTTCAGGCAATTATTCCTTTTAAAACTTTGAAATGAATTGAATAAGCATCAAGAAATAATTAATGGCCTTACATAAAATAACAGCAGTAGGCCTTCTCTGCTTTATTGACTAACTATTGACAATTGCTTCAACACAAGGACATTAGCAGATATGAAAAATAACTCTGTAAGAACTTTCAGGTAAGTACGACAGACAAGACAGTTACAGATTCCGTGGGAGTGGCACTTCAAAATTTATCTGTATCTGTTTGCTTTCATTAGAACAATAAATTAAAACAATTATACAAGCAGCATCCTTCTACAGATATCACCAAGTCTGAACTGGCTTTCAACATCAAGCACACGGCAATCACCGATTAGAAAACTTTTCTTCCTTTAAAAACTACACAGAGAATTGTTGGCCTTAGCTATCACTTGTCTTTTTATAAAGTGGCTGCTTCCATTTCCTCTCAGTAGGAAATGACCCATGTGAGATCAAGCCTCCAGTTCACATTTTTAAAATAATATTTCTCCCCTTTAATGTGAACTAAATCTTCAATCACTTTTTGTAGATGAAAAGTGAAGTAGAAAACTATTCTAGCTTTTCATGCTCTTTCCTATAATTAACATTTACCTATCCCAGCTGATGTGTCTTACATGTAAAATTCAAAACAGCCTGACATGAATGAACAAGTCTACCTTTTAATAGAGTAACATGTAATACGTAAGAGAAACTGCTAGCTTCCTCCCTGGAAAAGCAGAATCTGAGACAGAGAGTAAGGAAAATTTTATTTCAGTGGAAATGAAAGGAAATAAATCTTATGTGGGAAAAGAGAGGATTTGTTCCTAAATTTAAAGAGCAGAGTACAAAAATCATATGGCTACCCCTCACCAAAAAATAATAAATACCTCAAGAATTAAAGTGTCTAGTTGCAAGTACCTACATCCCAACATTTTCAAAAGAAAAGTTCCAATGTAAAGCAGGATTTGATTTCAGAAAAGAGTATTCCAGGCATCGACGCAGTAACACTCACAGGCAAAGAAGGAAAAAGTCACACTTTTGGAGGGAAGATTGGGAAAAGGTGAAAATGAAAACAAAGCTATGAGCCACAGAAAAAAATTCCTCAAGGATGCAACATGACTGAACGTTCACAGGAGCTATAAGAAGTAATTCGCACTCCATCATGAAAAGCACAGCACATTCTATTCTTCACTATTGCTGGTACAGAAACTCACACTCACCCATCCAGGTCTCTGCCATTTTTATTCCATTCACTGCATCATTGGTAGTCCAGCCATGACAACTGACTCTTGCATGACAGTCAGCACAAGGTGCAGATCAGAGACTCTCTCAGGTGGTGCAAATAAGCACAGGTCTGGCCAGTTCTGTGGAGCTACCCACAGCAGGTAGAATGAATCCCCCATGATTAATCACCCTGCAAGCAACAGCACTGTGAAGAACACAAGGGCTTTATATGTTCCACAGTTCCGTTAAAAACATAAATCCTTTTACAAAAACAAATCAACATTGTTTCTTTTTCCACAGTAACATGAACTGGGGGTAGAAGGGGCTGGTAAACTTGGTACCATTTCTGTTACAAAACTGATAACTCAACATGGTAACGCTTTCAAACATTGATCTGAGAATGAGTGGATTTTAAAGACAAATGCCCATAGAGAATGACTAGAAAGAATGGTGGATTTTAGACTACTTCTAATGTTAGCATTAATACATCTTCTGGTACCATGGCTCACACACAGAACCTCTCCTACACAGAAAGGTTGAGGGAACTGGGATTATTTAGCATGAAGAAGAAAAGGCTCCAGGGAGACCTCATTACAGCCTTCAAGTACTTGAAGGGATTTTACAAGGTGGGAATTGACTTTTTACACGGCCTGATAGTGATAGAACAAGGGTGAATGGCTTTAAACCAAAAGAGAGAAGATTTAGGTTAGAGATTTAGGTTAGGTGTTAGGAATAATTTTTTTACTCAGAGGGTGGTGAGGTGCTGGAACAGATTGCCCAGAGACATTGTGTATATCCCATCTCTGGAAATGCTCAAGGCCAGGCTGGACAGGGACATGGGCAGCCTGACCTAGTGGCTGGAAACCAGCCCAAGGCAAGGAGTTGGAACTAGGTGATTTTTGAGGTCCTCTCCAAACTAAGCCATTCTATGATTGCACTCGATACTTTGGAAAGATAGAAGAAAATTATGGTTCCTTTCTGGAAGAATTGACAATGTCAGAATTGTTTTTGCCTCATTTGCCTCACATCCTAGGTGATCATGACATTTTAAAAGCATAAGACAATTAGACTCCAATGTACAGTTGCTCTATGTCTTTGGCACTGAGCTCAGGAGCTGAGCTTCATAAGGTTAACAAAGAACATCAGGAAATTGAAAATGTGAATCAGAACACGCAATTGAAAACCTCAGCTGAACTAGGCTCTGAAGGAACTTCTCTCCCTCCTCTATGATTCTGTAGGATACCAACTATCAAGTCAGAAACTCGAATCAGAAGTGGTATTTTTTAAGTAGTTTTAATTTTAAAAGTCAACAGTATTTGCCAAAAATACTTTTTGGAGTCAAGAATAAGTGCTCACTAGCACTGGCTGAACTACGCTAATGGGCTCAGATTTAACAGTATGAATTAAGAAAAGAAAACAAACTCTAATTTTCACATTTCCAAAATGAAATATTACTTTATGTAAAAATAATATTTTATTCAAAAATGAATCCAAGTATCTTCACACTCCAAACCAAAACTTTCATCTTAAGACAAGTATTTAATTTAATTTTAAATCACACTGTTTTTTCCTCTTTCACTGGAGAAAATATATATATACATATTTTTCCCCAGTTCTTTTTCATATAGTCATTAAAAAAAATTATATCCCTAACAGCCTACTCATGAAAGGCACACATTGTCTCCTTCTAGAAACAGGTCTTTTGACTTTCCATCTGAAATACTCAGCCATAGTAATATTTCTCACAGTAAAGGACATGAATGTATTTAAAAGTTCAAGCAGTGGAAATGAACTGTAAGTGGGTAATAAGTATAAAGGTGGGCTGGTATATACTGCCTCCTGAATCAATTAAAGCTCAGTCTCACTTTCCATTGCTGCATTTCAATCAAATGATTGAAAGCAGAGACAGGTAGCGAACTAACTTTTGACAGGTGACCACAGGAAGCAAAATCTATGTTTAGGACACTGGAAGAAAAAGAAAAAGCTTTCATGTTTAAAACCTACTAATCACAGGATTTTAAGATGTGCCAAAAGGAAAACAAAAAGCTTTAAACAACAGGAGGGATGGAACAAGACCCCTAGGAGGACAGGCTGAGAGAGCTGGGGCTGTTCAGCCTGGAGAAGAGAAGGCTCTGGGAAGACCTGCGAGTGGCCTTTCAGGGGGGTCATAAGAAAGAAGGGGACGGACTCTTTAAGCAGGGTCTGTTGCCATCAGACAAGGGGAAATGGTTTGGCACTAATAGAGAGGACATTTAGGCTGGATGTAAGGAAAAAGTATTTTAAAGTAAGGGTGGCTCAGCACTGATACAGGCTGCCCAGAGATGTGGTGGATGCCATGTCCCTGGAGACATTCAAGGTCAGGCTGGACAAAGGCACTGAGCAACCAGATGTAGCTGTAGGTGTCCCTGTTCACTGCAGGGGAGTTGGACCAAACAACCTGCAAAGGTTTCTTCCAATTCAAATGATTCTACGAGAAAAATGTTTTCCAATAGTCATTTAAGCCCTCATTTAACATGATGCATCTCCTGAAAAACAAAAGTTGTTTCAAGTCATGAAGTTATCTTATAGGTATAAATGTAAAAAAATGCACATATATACATATACACATAATTAGAATTTTGCATACTTCCTCAGAGAATATGCTTTATATTTCTCCTATTTTTTAAAAAATCAGGTTTTCATGTATTTATCTATATGGTATTATAATGCTTTCCTCAGGCTTTGGAGTGGACTGAAGTGTTCAAAAATCTCCTAGAAAAATATTTGTGAGGATTGAGAAATAACCTCAGGAAGTTAGACTGACTCTATTGGAATGCAAAGATCAAGGGTTTATTTTCACTACTTTTTTATAAACAAAGAAATTAGTACAATTGCAGCAGCATCGCTGGGGGAGGTAGAGGGAAGAGACGAGGAACAGTTGGAAAGCTAGAAAAAAATGCAGATATTATTTGAAGGCGTCGAGTATATTCCTCCTGTACTCTCCACATCACTATGGAAATGAGTACGCTCGAGGACTTTTCACCAAGATCTTTTCCCTGCTATCTGAATTAAGGAACAACACTACAAATCTTGAAGGATGTTTTAAATGTGTCTATGTGAATTAAGATGCAAATTTCTAAAACATTCCCTTGCATATAACATATAAACACATAAAAAAGAAAAACAAAGAAAAACAGAAGGGGGAGTAAGAAATAAAATAAGTTTCATTTCCTGAGCATGCAAACCATCAGGGACTGTTTCATCTTTAACATTAAAAGCCCCAGCCATCGCTAGCATGTAGAGATAAGAAATTTACACCTCCACATGAGAGCTCATACAAACTGTTTCTTGTTTATATCCCTATTAGGAGTTCACAGCAGTCACCAAGATTATTTCACTTGATTTGATTCCTTCTCTGTTCTCTATGGCTCATTTACCAAGTCCTATACAAAGCTATTCATGTCCCTTGAGAAGAGCCGAAGTGAGAATTTGTAACTCACAAAAGCTGCAGCCAGATAACACAAAGTGGAGCCCTTGCCATCACAATGCCATTTCTCTCACAGCACTTCACGAATGATCTCACTGAGGCCATCTTCTAAGGCAAAGGGGTAAAACAATTCTCCATGCTGCTTCCATGTTACTGCTTTTCCCATATCTCCCCTTCTATCAAGGACAAAAAGGGGTATTATGACAGTGTGCCAGGGACAAACAGTCATAAGGTTAGAGTTGTTGGTTCACATGGCATTCTTTATATCCCAGGTTTCCTGATGCAGCCTTTCTGTTGCAAACAATAATAGTGAGAATGCCAGTCACTGTAGAAAGAATGTACATCTGGGTAAAACTGAAATACATTCCCAGCAAATCCATTGAAATATGTATTTTTTTCCTCCTGGATGACTATGGTGAGTCACTGGTTCTGGTCTTCACTCACTCAAGAGGCAATTATTGTTCACCACGGGAAACATATAAAAGCTGTTTTCTCAGTTTCTACACAAAATATATGTGTGTATTATATATATATATATATAAACAAATGCTCATCTCCCAATAAAGTTCTCTGCTAATAGAAAGCCAAAACTATCACTTTTTTTTGTTTAAGTGACTTCTGCTAAGTTATTATCAGCTAAACAATGTACTTTGTTTCATTGTTTAGGGTTGAGCTTAATTCATAAATGAGCCATTCATTTCCACTCCCAAACCTGATGCAGCAGAAAAAGCCAATACAGGAGCAATAAAAGATTGTGTAGCTACTGTAAAACATCCACAGTTGTTTTGTATTAGTATTTGTCACAGTTCCTGTGATGCTACTTTTCTTTATTGTAGTGAATACCATCAACACTGCTGAAGAACCACAGCAGAACTACTTTTTGACACACATCTTCAGTATGAAAAACTAAGCAAGCATTAGGAAAAGCCAAAAAAGATAACCCTAACAGCAAAGGTTTTCTTTTGTCCTCTAGTTGAGAGCTGTCCTGTTTGACCCAACAACCACAACCTGAGGGGCTAAGAGGCCACACATGGGCCTGGGCCCAGCTGCCCACGCTCATTAGACTCTGGCTGATCCCAGTTATTACTGCTTCCCCAGACTGTTCAGCTCTCCAAATGCTGTGGAACTGAGGCACTTGCTGAAGAGGACACTGTCCTTACCTGAGTCATGGTCCCTGCCCTCAGCTCCCACGTGACATCCCCCTGCAGGACAGTCCCCTCCTTCACACACTGAGTTTGGCTTCAAGCATTTCAGCTACTCAAATGGCCATGCTTGCTCCTCTGAGGTAAAATATTCTCTTCAGCACACTTATCGCTATGGCACTCTGTTTTCTGCTGTAAGCCAGGGGGTGGAAAAAAGACTGAGGGGGAGATCTGATTAGTTTTCATAAATATCTAAAGGGAGTTGGGAGGCAAATGAACAATGCCAGGCTCTTCTCGGTGATGCATAGATATAATACATGGAACAACGGTCTAAAACATGAACATAGGAAGTTCCATACAAACATGAAGAACTTTATGGTAAGGTTCATGGAACACTGGAACAGGTTGCCCAGAGAGGTTGCAGAGTCTCCTTCTATGGAGACATTCAAGACCTGTATGGATGCCTACCTGTGCGACCTATTGTAGGCAACGTGCCATAGCAGAGGGGTTGGACTCGATGATCTCTTGAGGTCCCTTCCAACCCCTGTGATTCTGTGAGACCAACAGTAATTTTATCATCCCATTTTTGGTCATAAAAGATACTTATTTTACTGATGAAAGGAGGACATTTGCAAGAAGTCAAGAATATAAGACACATATTTACTACAGCATCTTTAGTATTAGGCTTCATAACTTTTAACTGAGATACTACCCTTCTGAGTGAGTGTTATAACATTTCAGTATTACTGTCTTAACTTCATCTGTAAAATATAAAACAAACTGAAAATGTAATCCTGAGCACTACAAGCAATCTTCCAAAAAGCTTCTCACTCAGTCCTTAATTTAACCCCCATGCCAACCAGATCTCTGTACTCACATCACTTTCTAAAATAGCCAGTATATGTCTCACTTTAAAGAAAATTAAGGGCCTGTAATTACAACTAATACAATCTTCTTTCAAATTTTTTGGATGTGACCAAATAACAGAGGCTTCTAGAACATCACCCAACAATAAATGACAGATATCTGAACTTGGTACAATTCATTTGTACATGTGAACTGGGAATGAAATAAAACGCTAGTATTCTGGAAGGAAATTAAAGACAGTTAGTTCTGAAGTGTTTGAAAGTAACAGCAGGTAACAAAAAGTGATAATTAATCTAGACTAAGGCAACTAAATTCCATAGTAGAAAACGCAGAAATATTTCTTGAAAGGGAGAGAAGCAGGCAGATAGAAGTCAGTAGTGTTTAAACCAAACTATAGCTAAAGGCAAGGGAGCTGTTTTTCACATCTGGTCAGAATCAAGCCAGTGGAGCCTGCTATTGCAGTACTGGATGTACATCAGGATGATGTGATTGGGTCCTGTGGCCTGCTCTTAGATTTCCTCATTGGGTTTGGGTAGCTTCCAGCATTGTCTCCTCCTCAAGCCTCTCTGGCACTGTTCTCCTCTGCCTAATTAAGTAGTAGGACCTCACAGATCTGCACTGTTGCATTAATCATTGTCTCTCCAAAATGTTCCAGTAACATACAAACATGGAATTCTGTGTTAGGATGAAGCTAACAAACATCTGAGCCACTCTAGCAGCTTCATCATTTTTCTCCTTCCTGCTTCTTTCATCCCTGCTACAAGCTGCAAGGTTCAACCCCTTCCCTTGTACAGACACTAGAGCCCATCATACATCTATCCACTTTGCTGATACAGCTGCCTGATTGCTATAAAACTGATCTAGGAGAAAAAAAAAAATCATAGAAATTTGTGAACAGCTCGCTGCTTCTAAAGCAGTGCAATAACCTTTTACTTTAAATAACAATAAACACAGATTTTTATAAAGTAAGGAATTAACTGTAGTTGCTTTTTACCTGCTTTTCTCATCACTCTGAGACATGCTTTAAATCAAAATTTAAGGGAATGTACTTGAATATAAGCATCTCCTTTTCTACCCTTTTCCTATACACAGGCCTCTTACTTAATTCTTCAGTGAAGGAAGTCCTACAAGTTATCAGTCAAAACGTTTTCCCCCCCTGCTGGTCTCTCACCCCACAGCTGCCAAGCTGATGTTCTAGATCAGTTCCTTCCTTACCGGGGTAAGAGATATATCCTTGTCTGTCCTACAGCTACTTCCAAATATTGGGTTATATGTGTTAGATACTCCTGTCAGCCCAGCTGACTCATAATTCTCCAAATCACCACACAGGGCCCCTTACTACTGACATCTCTAATATCAATATACAAATATTAGTACAAACAACTGCAGGCAGCTCCCAGGCTGCCACGGGTGATATCTGGGACTGCTGGGTTGAAAAAACACTAAACAATAAAGCTGCGTTTTCTTCTTCTTCAGACATACTCATTTCATATTTATTCCCATATACTCTACTAGCAAAAGAAAAAATTAAAATTATTACAGAGAATCAACCAAAACAAGGGACAAAGACCAAATCAGAAATGTAGAACTGTGACCATGTAGTCAACACGTGAAAGTTGCAAACACATCAAAAGAAAGAAATTCTGAAATATTTGCTCTACCCCTTTACTTCTGTCACAGAGCACAGTTTGATGGATGCTCCCATTTCATACAAATTCAATAGTAAAGGAGAAATGAGGCTCTGATTTCTTTCTTCATGACTAACAACATTTCTCTCAATTAAGAATACAACAGGAATTTTTGGAAATACAGGGTTGGGAATAGCTGAATGGTGAGAACAGATTCTCAGTGGAATTCTACTTGGAACCTAGAAAGCAAATCATAGAGAAGTCTGAAGTAGATTCCGCGGTATTAAGCATTGTTACACATTATTTCTCTTGTTTATATTTCATTGTTCTTGTCAGAGAAATTTAGCACAAAACCTTGTTTCTCCCTCTTTTTTTCCCAACACTGAATATTTTGATCTGCTGCAGACATTTCTTAACAACTGCATAATAATATATATACTTGACATCTTCTTCCATCTTTAGATGCTCTGGTATATTTCTAAAGGGAAAATATTAATGTACTGTAAGTTATGGTGATGCCAAATTTAGTATGGAACAGCAATTTTGTAAATCCAGGCTGCAACAATGTAAGTTCTCTTGAAAAAACATATTTTCTAGATGAACTGTCATGAAAACTGAATTCCAGGATTTTCTAAGAATTATTTTCACTACTCCTGAAAAGAAAATTAGCTTTGTAGCTTGTTTTTAAGCAAGAAGAAAATCATGCCAATAAAAATATAAAGGATATAAAAAATAAAAGATATAAACCATTAGATAAACGGGGAAATAATGGAAGGATGATGAAAATTAATGATAATTAAGATAGAGGGAGCACCCAAATCAAGACCAGAAGTTGTTCTGACCTCATTTCTGAAAAAGTCTGGGGCTTTTTATTAAGTTACTCATACCTATTTTGCAGGACTACAACCTTAAGTTAAGCCTCACCTGTTCCTTGAAGTGCCATCTTTTGCTTCATTGTGCTCTGCTTTCTAGATTCTAACTTCATAAGCTACCTCTAGGCATTCTCTAATAGATGTACTACTCAAGTTACAATCTACTTCCTGATCCTTCCTTTCCCATTCAGTGCCACTGTCAGAACAAAATGCTGCCCTTCATCTTACCATTTCCTCTCAGATGAGGCTTATCCTCTAGGAGACTTGAAAAAGCCTCAGTTCATCCACATCTTTGCACTTTTCCAAACGTAAAACCTTACGCTGATTGCTTTGGCTCTGTGCACAAAGTATGTTATCATAGCAAATGATATTAGAAGGCCTGAATTCTATTTTTACTTTTGAAATTAACCTGTAATGATTTTTCAGGAAAAACTGAGGGCCAATTTTTAAAAATATTATTTCTAGTACTGGATGTCTATATTAGATATATGCAACTAGACTTTCTGAAGAAACCAGAACACATATTAGCACCTAAATAAAGGTCAGATTTCCCAAAACAATTTGCAGCTGGAAGCTCTCACTGCATTCAACAAGCTAAACTCTTGGAAACCTAGCAATATATTTAGACACCTCAGTAAGAGCTGAGTTCTGAAAATCTGATCTCAGTTGTGAATACTTGTATCTCCCAAGTAGACAACAACTCCAAAAAAAATGACTACCTACAACTCCACAGAGTCTGAATTCCTAACCTATCTGAAAATCAAAGCTCGTCTGATTAGGCATCTAAAAAAGAAAATACACTTCAGCCTTTCTTAATTCTAAAATATCCATGTGTTTCAACAGCACAGGACTTAATTTGTTAACATTTCTTAAGGACTCAAGCTCCATAGAAATTACAAAGAACATACTAAGACACACAAATAAAGATGTCTAAAATGGAGCCATACATTCAGAGCTCCAGAAGGGTATAGTTAAGTTAAACCAGTCTTCTTAGTGGAAACACTATTAATAATATATAATATAATATATATAATATAATATATACTATATTCTTGGAATATAATATACTATAATATAATATATACTATATTCTTGGAAAAGAAAGATGAGAGGAGTCTTCTACTGGGAAGTTTTGGCTGTGTGTAATTATGAATCCCTTTATATATGCCGTAACTATCCCATGATTATGAAACCAACTATTTTTTCAATTAAGACTTCAACAGAAAGTAAGCAATGAAGCACATGGGGTTGGTCTTAAAAAACACAAACATCAGCCTCAGTCTGATGTTGACAATTTATAGCTTATTTTCAAAATGTTTTGGTTCCCACTCCAATAGAATTAACATTTTCTTCAATTGTCACTGTACCATAATGATAATGATACAAAATAAGTATTTTTCATCACTCATATAGCATGAAATTCTTCTCAGTTTAGCTTGTGCTAAAACAACCTCAAAACTGAGAAGGATGTTTCCCATCCATGCTACTCCCTTCATCCTCTAGTATTACAATGACTACTATTACAATTTTGTATGCTGGATCTTGAAAACACAGTAGTGGTACAGATTTAAATGCTTCGTTTTCATTTCAAAATCTAATAAAAAGAAAGTGCCTTAGAGTTTCAGACTGGAATGCACTATTTGAACCTCCTCACAGAATTTTGCAACTAAAATTATATTCATTTATTTTTCCTTAGGGGGAAAAAAAAAGACAAGAACCTAAAACACAGCAATAAAAAAGTTGAACATACTAATGAATCTTAGTGTATAATTAATTTCTTTTGCTAAAGCAACTCAAAGCGCTTAACAAGAGTTGAACTTGCCTCTTAACTTCCACGCAAGTTACAATATTACACCGGGTATACTCTGAACTGTAACATTTCAAGTGCAGTAGGATATCCAAACTAGGTGAGAGACATTTGAACATTTTTCTCGCTGCAATATATTTAGTCAAAAAAGGAGGAAAAAAAAAAAAAACAGGAATTTTTAAACTAAGCATCCTATAGCTCTATCAATATTCCAAATAAAAATAAAAAGTGCCCTATGATCTTTTTCTGCACATCAAAAAAAAAAAAAAAAAAAAAAATTAAATAGATTTTAATGACCAATTCTTCTCCGCATGGTCATAGTCCTGGTTACAAATACCAAAACACCTGAGATAAACCCATCTGATGTACGTGAATAATTATTCCTTGTATACAACTGCTATATTTCAGCCTGAGAAATGTGGTAGGGATAAGTCTTCAACCAGCATAAACTGTTTTTTCCTCTTTTGATTGCCTTTTGTGAGTGTGTGTGTGTGTAACACTTTTTGTTGTTATTGTACCTGTTTGGTTTTTATTTGTGGCTTGGGTTGTTTTGTTCTCTTTTGGGATGTGTGTGTCAGTGGGGCAGCACCGTAATTGGACTGCTGATTTTAGGAATACTAAAAGGAATTGTATCTGCATAGTACAAGAATGTCAACATTTTAATTCAAGTTTTCCTTTCAAAATCAATATCCCTGTGATATCAAACTGATGAAGACATATTTCAGAGCAACAGAGTGGGAGACTCCACTCACTACAGGTATAAATTCAAGCAGCACAACTGCCATGAAGACATAGATTTGTTGGGTTACAAAATTCCAAAGCACTGTACTTTTTAATATTTTGCAGAAAAGGTTCAACTTGAAGAGTGTCTCCCTGTGACAAGTGAGTACAGCAAAGACCTAGTAAACTACTGACACTGAGTCCCAGACTCTTTTTCCAGCAGCCACAGCACTGTTTAACAAGCAAAGGGATTACGAAACCTGAAGACAAACAAAGATTCTCTCTTTTCAAAACTAGAAAACATAGATAGAAAAACCGCAAGATAGGTAAGTATTTCTAGTACCCTCAAATGGACTCAGGGACTCAAGCACGTATAGCATCATATGTTCCTCAGATTAGGCTCTCTTCTTCTGTATGCTGGGGCAGGAACGTTCTAGAACAAAATGAAAAAATAAAAATAAAACTGATTTTTTTTTCCCTAACTGTACATTTTAAAGCTTGCATTGCATTTAGCTTTTATTTGCTTTAATCAAATAGCATTATACCAAGCTTCACTTCAACATCATCCAAACATACATGCAGGTACAATTTTATAAAAAGCTACTCTGTGTCGAGTTCTATTCACAGACGAGAATCCATTCTCATTGCTCTCCTTCTATTCACTGCATCCTGAAAACAGGATTGTTGAGCTGCATTAAACACCTCTTTCCCTGCTGAGGGAGCTACTCTTCTAAGGACTCCAAAGTGCCTTTATTTCATTTGTTTTATTTTCCACATCTCTGAAGTATGCTACTTAAAAAATAAGTCCAAAATTATCATTCAGCAGTTACCATTCTTCCAGTATTTTGTTAAAATCTAATCTAGCCATTCTTATCTCAAGAAATAACTATATTGGTTTGATCTGAATGAAGATCAAATTGCAAAAGCAACAGTAAAATCAATTACATTACTCAAATTGAATCATCACATACATGCTATCAAGTGTTTTCAGATGTGGTTTGCTTATTTAAAAAAGAAATATTCCTAAATAAAGAAAACAGATTTTTAAAATGACAAACTTTTTAGATCTCATTCTCCTCAGGTTGTTCCTCCATGCCTTTCTCTTTTCACTGTTTTTCATTGGCACATTCCTGGCTAGTGTACTAGGGTCTTTCTCTCTCAATTCCTCAGAAACATTTAACTATCATTTTTTTCAATGTGATAAATAATACAAATCATTGACAAAGAATCGATTGTGTGCTCTCCTCTTGAATTATAAACTGATCAAGAGCAAATTTTTCCACTTCTACACACCTTTCCCTTTTCAAACTCAAGCTACGTCAGGATGTGCTGCAAACAAATTCTTCAATATTGTTTTTAGGAGCCCAGTTCTGAATAAATCTTCTACATACATGTTGTAGGAATATAAATTATAAAATGTATTTAAAAAGGTAGGAGAAAAAAAAAATCCTTCATTCTGTCAAATGTAGAAGTCAACAACAGATAGAAATCTTCAAGATCTTGCACATTTTTACTGTTTTAATATTAAGTTTCCATTGTCATGAATGTTTGTTGCCTCATTTAGAAGAAAGTTGAGACTAAAACGCCTTAACAAAACAGAATGAGAACAACGGAAGTTAAAAAAGGATTTGCACTGAGTCATATAGCTTACCCCTGCAGATGTAAGATTGTTCCCTACAGAGAATTTTTAGTTAAAATGGAAAACTGCAACTTTCCAATTGAGTCCAAAAGGGAAATGTTCAACCGTCCTTACAGAGGAGCATGAGCTGATCCAGTTTCCAACAGACATTACTATATGTTCCAGAGAGGGTTATAAATAAAAAAACCTGCATTTCAAATGCTGGAGGAGTGAGTGCAGGGCCATCAGGTAAAGCAGCTGTATTGGAGTGAGAGGGAAAAGAATGCTGAGGCAACAGGATGCATTCGAAGCTGTTGATGGCTAAATGTGCAGCCTCCCGTTGCAAGCCCTTCATGCTACCTGTGTCATGGAAGGCAGGCAGATAAAAGGGCTTCAAATCACTCAACACAATGAAGGCAGCGTGAGCAGGGCAGGAGTGCTTAGCAAAAGAATCCAAGATTTCTTCCTTTTCTATTTGTAGGAGTCAAAATCTATAAAATGATAATGAAACATTAGCATAAATAAATATGTTGGTTTAGGTTAATCAAACATTCCAACAGCTTGTTTTGAAAAATGGTGCTACCACTTTGAGCTGGCATCTCCAGTATCATCAGTTTTCACATTCAAAGAAAACAGTCATTTCAACCCTCCAAAACAGATTATTTTGATTCAGAAGCAGATACAAATATACTTAAATGCATGTGTTTATTAGATGCTAATTAAAACTAGTATTTGTCTGTGAATACTTTAAATTCCAGTGAAGTGCATTTCCCAGGGAGAAAGAAAAACTTTCTTTTGAGTCTGCCGAGCAGTGATGGAACCCATACCCTTCATCTCTCACTTTGTGCACAGAGGGGTAAGTGCAACTGAGGAAACATATTCTCAATTGGTATTATACATCTATTGCCACCACAGACAGCACCAAGGTCCTTGAAAAGTCAAATATATATAAAATATATGCACTATAATATATACAAACATTGAGCCTAAGCATGATCTCAGACATTGACACTGAAAGTTCTTCAAAGCATGAGTGGATGTGGCTCTTGTGAGAATTATCATCCTCAGAAATAGCCCAATAAACTTCATGGAGAAAGTCTACTGGAAAATGATTACAAAATCTTTACAGCAGGAGAGTACTCTTCCAGAGCTGAACTCATAGGAAGTAACCTAGGTGACACTGTCTTGAATTACTTAAAACTGCATTGAATGTACTTCAAAAAGAGAATTTTAACATTTTTGAGATGTGACAACTCAGTAAAATATATTTAAGAAGCACTGAAATTCTATATATTTTGACAAGTGAATTCAGGAATCAATTATTTGAGACTGCTTTGAGAAGGAACCTATACAAACAGACACAAAATGAACCTAGGAATTCCATATCTTCTATTTGTGGGAAGCCATTGTAAAGTCACTTATTCAGCTGCTTCGGGCCATTCAGGTTTTGGTCGCACTGCTTGAAGACTTGGCGTAAGTCTCTTCCCCCACTGTCTTAACCACTTACAACTCAGTGGTGCGTATCCTACATAAACACCTTTATCACTCTTAATTCTATCAGATAACAATATTTTGTATGTATTTGTATGATTGCCTGTACAATGTATTTGATGTATAAAATCACATATCACTGGAGTTTCAGTATAGCACAAACTGTTTATACTTACTGTTTCAGCATATATGTATATGTATACATATATATATATATAACATCTCCCTTAGACTTGTGTACGCAACACAATATGGGTTTTTCCAACAGGGTAAATGGATGCCTAAAATTTAAGATAAAAGTAAACAGCCCTAACAAAAAGGATGTTTTTGCAATTGAACAGCAAAATACGGATTTAAGGGATGCAGGATCACTGCCTAGTTGCAAAGAATTATCATGGGTTAAAGTTAAGAAAATAATTCACCACAATAGTAAAATAAACCAACATTTAATGAAAGCAATAAATAATATATTGTAACTGACAGCTTAAAACCTCACTAATTCGAAAGCTATTGTTATAATAGCTATTCAAATGCATTCAACAGTCCACATAGACTAAATGAGGGCTTTCCGGTTTTAAAATACATCCAAAAAATTCTTCAAATTTTTGTTCCTCTATTCTAGAGTCCAATGTAGGCAGATGAAACTTATCATGGTTATCAATGTGTTCTGAATTGGTCCTAACTGGAAAATAATTTTTAAGTCAAGGTCTTAAGATATTTTATGACCTCCTTTTCTCTCTCTGAAATATTCCTGGATTGACTTAAAAGAGAACTATACATATGATCTACTGGATTAAATGGGGAGGTAGGAAGGTCAGTTTATTACAAAAATAATTTATATTTCCTTTTGTATTGGCTTTGTATTAGACAAGTAGTAAGCAAATCAAACTCTGCAGAATTTACAACCAGCTGTAGTTCGCATTATAGAAAAGACTGTGAAAAGAGATATTAAGTTAACCCAGGTCTGGAAAGTATGACCAAAATCTGGAGATGAAGAGATGAAAATTAGAAAGATCTTGACACGCAATTGAAATACAATTCTTCTTACAGCATATTATTCACCTTCTGCACTTAATGTTAAGTCAGAACTTCAAACCCCATAGATATGGAATTTGTGTTCACATTATCAAACAAAATTGATTCTTCATATTAGCCTTTACTCTCTTAAGAAGGACAGTGGTGAAAATAATTACTCAATGGTCATTATATGCAATCCTGTTCTTGAGGGCAACACTGTAATAAAAAGAAGTAGTGATGCCCACTTGATGATAAACTGATAACTCTTTAAGAAATTTCCTGCTAAATTTTACCAGAAAGATCTTTGTACCCAAGAGGACCTATTCAAAAAGGAGAGTTGTTTAAAAAAACTGCATATTCTGAAATAATCTCAGCAAAGTCGATCTTAAAAATACAATCTTTGAAAAATAAGAGTGTCTTTATATAAGTTTAAAAAAACAACAAACAAAATGTAGGGACTTTCTGTTCTTCCGCATTCTTCAGTAATCTTTGAGAAATGAGGACTAAGAACTAGTTCTTTATATGCAGGTCATCCTATAGTTACCTAGTAAAGGATTTCTTACACCTTCACTTCATAATAGTTTTGTCTGACTGCAGAAAAGGTGCCAGTCTGATGCAATATTTCAGGTTTTGTTTTTCATGGCATATCTACAAGTTTATATTTAGTAGTCACCGTAATAAGTGCAAAGAAAAGCAGCTGACATTGGTTCAGGCGAGGATTTTCTTTCTTCAGTAGAAAGAAAACTTCAGGAAGTGCTTCTGTCAATCCCAGTAAGACTTCAACAGTAACAAGTAACCTCCATTCTTGACCCAGCAAGCCTGAACTGCAATTAATTGGTCTGTCTGCAAAGCTATGAAAAATTTCTCTTTGTGTACTGTAAAATAAAATGTATATATTTCATACAGCTAGAAAACAATATCTCCTATTCAGAGCTGCTGGCAGCACAACAGAGTACTTTCTTTGTTAAACCCTCTGAAACCATCCCCCCCTTTTTTTTTCAACTCTGCTTTTAGGTGCACTGAAGAAGCCAAAAATATAAAAGTCAACAAGAAGAGTGCATGATCACTGGAAAACTAAAAGGATATAAATCATTCTTAGTAGAAGCACAACATTCAGTGGAAATCCTGAGAAGCTGTCAAATCTGTTGGGTTGACGTGAGGAGCTGGGGAAGGACCGAGCAGAAAACATTGAGCAGCCTCACTCTAATGAAATCCTTGTGTTTGCCCTGTCCATTTTTTTCCTCAAAGATCTTCCTCGGTACCAAGCTACTCCCCATAAATCCACATGACTAATAGCACATGGGCTTCTATGAGGTGTATCTCAGCACTACTAAGAATTTAGTTTATTTTTAAAAACTAAGCCATTCAATATATGATCAAATAAACATTCTAATACAAGGAATTTCCACAGGAAAATACAGATTCTTTCTAATCAGTAACTTGTATGACTGTTGGTGTGAATACCCATGACATTTTTAACATGCTTGCAAAATGCAATCTTTTTTTACTGTTGGAAAATCGAATGAGTTAAGGCATATCAACATTACAGAACAAACTGGCCAACAAATCTATGCCAGAAGACTCCCATGTGGAGAGAGAACATGTTGGGATAGCTACATCAGCCACATAAAAGCATAAACAAAGGTAAGAGGAATTGTTTCACAGCTGAGATGCTGTTGTGGTTTGGTGATTTTTCTTTTGTGATCAGTATTCCACATCAGAACATCATGTGAACCAGTAGGAGTTAAAGAGTTAATGTTCTGGTTCCGTTTACTGCCCCTTATGGGCATGTGGAGTATCCTGATGGGAGGAGAGGTGCGGCTTCCCTGGGGAGGACTTGGCGCGAAGAGGAAGCGGGGGTGGAGCTCCGGACCGGACCGAGCGCCTGGCTTCCCCCGCTGCCCGGCTCAGCCGTCTCAGCTCGCCGCGGAGAACAGCACGTGGTTCCCTCGCGGTATTGTGTTTTGATCTCGCGTTTTGGATACTCTTTTCTCTCTCATTTTGTTTGATTTAGTTAAATTTAGTAAATTACCGTTCCTTCTCAGATCTAGTGCTGGTGCATTCCTTTTTTGTTAAAACCATCCACTAGCTCCCTGCCCTTCCCCCTCTCCCGGAGCGCGTGGCCCGGGGCCGGCCGGATCGCGCGGCAAACCGTTCGTACCCCTTTCTTTTTTTTTTTCCTCGCTCTTCCGTTTTTTTTTCGGGGCCTGTGCCCCCCTGTCACGGACTTGTATCCAGAGATAACCCGTGACAGATGCCACTACCCATGCTATGTGCTGGCAACAGTACTTCAGGAAGGGCAGGCGCGGGACACAAGCTCTCCAGTTTCCATTTAGTATACCTAAAGTAGCAAAGTTTATAGTACAGGTTGAGCCTGAGCTATGTATAAAAGTACTCAACAGCAAGTTGGGAAAAGAGTATCTGGTTATAAGGAAGAAAACAGTTATTCAAAACAGGTAGATATTTACAAGTAATGAAGACTTTTCACTGATCTCATACTGCTTCAAAAATATAACATATGAATATGAATTTGTGAACATCTCCTATTTACAGGATTGAAAACAATAGGACTGGTGCCTTGGCAGGTTTTTTCTTATTGACAGACAGAAGAATAGACCTATTCTCCCAAAGCCTCCCAATAAAACACACACAAACTGCAGAGCAACGCACAGCTTGCTCACCACCTCCTCTCTTCAGCACCTGCAGTGCTTCATTGGCCAGGGCTCACACACCACCACACCAAAGCCTATTCTGGAAAAGCAGCCCTTTAGCCTTGTCTTCTTCAGTCTTTTCTGTTTTGTTCTTTGTTTTGTTTTGTTTTGTTTTTTCTTCAAATGAGGAATACTTTCAATAGCATAAGCCATAATATCAAAGATGACAGGAAGGGAACACTAAAAAAGCACTATATCTTTCTGGCCCTGTTGCTTCTGAAGTATAAAAGTCAGTTTCTGAATTGACCTTCAGAATTTCTACTTCCCACAGTACCAACTTTTCTAGGCCCCTACCTGATACCACTTGCCCAAAACTAGGTAGATAGGAGTGATGTCTATCATGTGTAAATTAAATCTGATTTACTCGTCCAAATACCTTGACATCCACAGATAACAAATTGGAGAAGTGGAACTGAAAGCTTGTGTATCTGTGGTTCTAACAAGCATTTTTGTTCTTGCATTTTAGTTGTCTTGGTGCATTCTCTATAAACACTCCAAGGCAGGGTGTGCCTGGAACAATTCAGGCACATTGCGCTGTTGATCTTGCAGTGCTTGTTGTCTTTAACTTAAATAGATGGAAATAAAACAGGAACAATAATGACAAAACTCTCTGGATTATTTTTAATCCTGAGTAGGTATTCTTTAGGTATTATCATGGTAGGCACTGAACAGGTGCTAAAATCACTCCCTTTCTGTTTCTCCCTGGAATTTGTTTGTTGCTGTCCAGTGTAAAATGCTAAAGCATTACCATTTGTGTGGTTTTATGCCTACAGTTACTGGTGCGAACCCTTTTCTTACAACCCTCTGTAACTGCACAAGTTACATGGTGCATAAATATATTTCTGAACACCAATTAAAAAAAAACCAACAATTTTTAAGTACATATTCCATTTGCTCAGGAGGAACAATTACAAAACCAGATGTTGGAGCCAGATGTCAACGAATTATTTTTCATAAGTCACAGTTTATAGCTACGTAGTCTCCATTTATCATCTCAGATGGGAACACTTAATTTGACAGCAAACGTTTTGGTTAATAGCCAGTTTCAACATTAGCACTCGTACTCAAAATTTTATGTAAAGAGATGTGATAAAACCGTCTAATGAAAATTCTGCTATTTCAGTTCCGTACCTCAGCATTTACAAATCCTGTATATTCTGTGCGTAAACTGTAAATGCTTTATATACATGCAAACATCTGTAGGAATACGTCTCAGACAGACATACATCTTTATATATGGAAACATATGTAAAATATACGTACAGATAGACAGACATGTAGCTCTCCTCTTCAAATAAACTTGCCTTAGGACAAATGAAAATAAAAGGTTAGAATTTACTGCACATTCCAAATGTTTACTGATTTCAGTTGATACTTCTGGTGAAAGAATCTTGCAGGATCATCTGTGTTATTTTCACTACTTGACCTAAACAGGAACTATTTTAGACCTAGAACTCTCAGGGCAGCATATATTTAGCCACACAAATCTTTCCTTCATGAATGCTTCTTACATTTCTAGGTAAAATCTATGGCAGACCTTCAGCTGTTGTTAAACTGGCACAGATCCACTGACTTCAACACTGTATTCAAACTTCTTTTACATTTACGACAGCAAAAATCTAACAGTTCTGCAGCCAGAAATAGTGAGGAAGAGGTTGATGCTAACATACTTTACAAATATCCTAGTAGATTGGCAAGCTTGATTTTAGCCCCGAAGGTAAAAAGTTCCACTGCAAGGCTTCCTTCTAGCAGAACTGGATTATTTTATCATACTACGTGACAGATTTAAGAAAAAAGCAAATTCGCTTTCATTCTGACTGAAGTCGTGATTTGATTCTCCAGATAGCATTAAGAGGATATTTGGTCTATGACATTTAAGGTTTGAATTACTTTATCCAGAGAGCAAAATACATTTTTTGGCTGCGGGTCACAAATTTTCAAATCCAGAGTTCAATTTTAGAATAAAATCCTGAAGATTAAAAAAAAAAACCAAAAAAAAACAGATCTTGATGCAGCTGTATCACAAACACACATTTATACATACCATATTTTGTTTATGTGGCTGCTGTATTTGCTAAAAATTAGGGAATGGGCATTTAGATTACTCCTATTCTCCAATCAAAGAACCAAACAAGATTATGTATGAAGGAACTGAAATGGAATGTACAGTTATCATGTATCAACTCCTACAAATAGGAAATGGAGATGAATCATAACACACCTGTAATTTTTCAATGGAAGGAATGGCCAAATCACGGAGCATAACTACTAATAAGAAAACCAGAGTCCCTTAAATGCAAATTAAGAGACAAATAATAACCAATATCCTTCCTTTCATGCTAACATAGAATAAATGTACGTCTGCTGTTCTTTATTGCTAAAAAGGGTTTCAGAACATTTCTGAAAGAAAAGAGATGCATCTATCTGAAATTTTTCTTCCAGGATTTAGATCTACAGGTAAGTATTCACAATTATTTGTAAGAAAACAAAGAACATATTGGAGAGGCAAATAAAAGTCCTGCTGAGAATGGAAATGAAGTATTTTCACCAACAGAGACCAACCCAGATGAAAGAACGTAAGTCTAGTTGCTGTGGCAATTTTATGATTAAAGAAGCTCTTGGATGAAAAAAACAAATTTCTCTTAAAAAAAAAAAAAAGTAATAATATCTTAAAAAATTAAGTGGGGAAACATCAGCAGACTGTCTGGCTTCTTGCTGGTTTACATACTATGCTATTAACAGAAATCCCAAGGTTGCTGTCAGGTTCACAGCTCTAAGCGAGCATCACCACCTATAGGACCCTAGAACCAAAGATGCAAAGGGACTCTTGAGATCCTCAGACTAGGGCAGTTTTGCCATACAGACTATTCCGATGTTGGTGGCGTTAGATCATGAAAAGTCACTGTTCAATTAAGAGAGATTGAAGCCCATAAGGATCCTGACTCACACTGGTGTGATAAATATTTGCATTAATGTCTCCACAGAGTTCAGAGGCAGAAACTCAGAGGCCCTGGAGGCAATCAGGCTCAAAGAGCCTTCCAGATTCTGTGCTGATGAAGATGAGAATATCAGGACTTCTGATGAAAAATAAATGTTTTCATTGTTTTTACGATGGTTCCAGACTTCTTTTCCGTGATTATTTCCCCCTGTCTCAGAGTCTGGAAATTCTACCTTTCAGAAGTGGTGGAATGTCAATCTTACAAGAGTTGGGCAGAAGGCAAGCAAAACAAAATCTAACATACTACTTGAGCGTGTTAGTAGATCAGAATTTACTTCTGACTTTTCTTTCCAGTTCCGGAAGAAAACCAGTACTGAAACATCAGAGTTATTCATACACAGAAAATCCTGATTTTTCAATATCCTGTACTAATAAGTCAGTGCAACACTTTTAGGCACATCTCAGTTCCTTTCATGATTTTGATTGCTAGTATTAGACGTTAAAAAATTGAATTCGGTACTGATTTTTTTGATGCGTACTGAATGAGGTTCTGACACCATAAGACAGAAGAAAAAGCCTGAAAACACTGCATGTAATTTCTGGCTCCAGCTGTTATGGTCTGGCAAAAGGCTTTCAGCACTCTTATATCTGCTAAAGTTACAGGAGCAGCACATCACCATTTAATTAACATACTAAGAAATGCATATCAAACGTGATGCAATGAGAAAGTACTAGTATACCTTTTCATATATATCTTTCATGTTAAAGAGCTCTAACATTCAGATCATTAGCCACAAGAAGTTGTTTTTCCAGTTGCCGACATCTATGTTTTTACTTCAGCAGCCATAACACTCCTAATGTCTAAATGAGTTTGCTTTCCCAGAGTGTCTGGGAAACAGTTCTGCTAATCTCAGTCTACAAACTCATTACCAAACTGAATTCCAGCATCTCTTCTAGTGTTTAGCCAGAATATCAAGTTTCAGGCACCTTTCACTGCTTCTTATTTATGTAATTCTTTATTAAACCTACACATTACAGCCATTTTTTACAACTTGGGTATATTAAGTTACAAGGTTCTGGATTGGAAAAGATTCAGCAACAACTCCAGAGGAATCAAAGATTTGGGAGGGAACTGTCAAACAATTTACAGAGCAGTGATACACACAATGCTGGCAATTGAACAATTTGATGTTGATGCAATTCAAGGGGCTGCTGCTGTGTGCTTTCCATTTTACACAGGAAGGTATGTTACATTCCTTCCTATCTCATGCTGGTCTAGGAATTTATTTCTAAAGAATAGCTGTTTCAAGAGTAATATTAAATTACTACAGCAAGATGACCTACACAGCAGCTACATAATCTGTATTTATGAAGTACTGCAGATGCTTGAAACACTGTGCAGACATTAACTACCTAAATCTTCACCATCTTTTCAAAGCAAGCAGAAGGGAATATGGGAGAAACAGAGTGATGTTGCAGCCAACAAGTGTACCGGCACCAGTACAAGAAACAGAGACAGGCTCTTCTCAGAAGCATGTGGAAAAAGGCCAAGGGGACAATACACAAAAGGGAAAAGAGGAAATTACTACTATGCACCAGGAAAATAATCCTAAAGAAAGGGTGGTCATACACTGGAACAAGTTGCCTCACTATGAAATCTCCACCCTTGGAGCTGTTCAAGGAATAGGCCTGGAAAAGGCCTTAGGCAACCTCAACTGACTTCCAAATTGTACTTAATTACATAATCATCTCTATTTTAACTGGGCTTGGACCAGATGCCTGCCCGTGGTTTCTTCCAGCCTAAATTATTCTATGATTTGATCTCATTTTCCATCCCACGTTCAGGATTTCACAACAATTTTGAAATTGATAGGGAAGTCTCAGTTGTGGGAAGTCGAGCCACCTTTTCTATAGCAGACAACAGGAAGCCTGGCATCAATCCGAGGAAAGCAGAAGTGGTTTCCAGCAGCACACCCAAAATTCTTGTTTCTTTTAAATATTTGCCTTAACCTGTACTACTACCCTAAAGGAAGATATCATACACTAAAATCACAAATATTTCTATTCTAATTCTGTCTTATCAAACAACATTATGCTGGAAATGCTACGATATTGTGAGGTTTTTAATGGACTTCTGAAGGATGATATCTCACTGCAAACAAAGAAAGCCAACAGATGGAGGCATGCCTGATACAGGAAGCCTTTCACATTCTATCATAAATTAACCTAAGTGGATATACTATTAAAAAAGTGTTGCTAATTTTTGAAAAGATATTTTTTCTCTTTTAATGTTTGTCCCACTCAACAGCTTTAAGCTGTTAAATTCCTTATTTTTTTTGCTCCTTTTGAATCTCATTTTCATCTCAGTTTTAAGGGCTTCAAATTACCTACTGAATGAGAAAGATAAAAATCTACCTACCATAAATAGTTCAATCTACAACAATACAATTAATTCCAGTTTTACTCGTACAGTCAAATTAACAAATCCAATCTAGTATTGTTCTTAGAGCTCACAAGAAAGCTAAGAATACATTTAAACTGAAAAAAGTGTTGAATCTTCTTCACTAATATCAATGATTATTCTTAATAAACTAAGCAGTTAAGTATTCTTAATAAACCAAGCTTCTGTCATACTAATATCTACTTAAATTCTCATGAAGTACTCTCAAACATTTAAAAAACAAACATATATCCGTATCACATTCTTCACAGCTTCTGGAATAAATTTTACAATTCCTTTCAAGACATTTTGAGTTGTTTCATTTTATTTTTAACAGTGTTTTATGAGTTAGCAATGTTCTTGTTCAAGAGTAACTTACAGAAAAAAAAATAAATGAAATACAGTAAGATGAACGACTAATGTAAAAGTATACATTCCACAGATCCTCACATACAGAGATGGAATTCAGAAAAAATATTACCAATTCTATTTATCATCAGCAAACAGCTGTCATGTAAAGTTCTTTAGCAGAGACTGAAAGTATGCACAGATCTGTTATTCAAATTAAGTTCAGCCTTGAAATATGCTCTTGGAATGAAGTAACCACATAACCAATTGATTTATATATCCTAATTTGTTTATTCCAGTTAGAACATATACATTTCATATACTTTTGAAAGACCAGGCACTGAAATTAACTGGTTTCTTCTAATGGATACACAATTTATGCAAACATTGTTGTTGTAATACAAATATATAAGCTGAGGAATTCGGCTTTCCCCTGACTCCGTTGCAAAAAAAAACTAAAGCAAAATTTCTCCTATTGTCAGAGTTAATTTCTTTCTTCCACACAGACACCACCTATTTTCTCCTGCCGCTTTGATAGCTTACTTGACACTTTGAGTTGCTCCACTAGGAAGACATAAAATGAAACACAATCCATCAGAAAAATTGGCACTAATCTGAACACCAATTCACATGTAGCTTAAAAGATATGTGCAATTTTTGATAATATCTGATTTCAGAACTGAACATGAAGATCAAGCTACAACTTAACATCAGAAGCTGAGTGAAATACTCAAACCAATGGTATTTTAAAGGTAGAACTTCAGTAGAAGTATACTAACATGTACTGTACAACAAGCAGCTTTCTACATAATGTCCAAAAAATAATCTCAATTTCTTCATGATGCTTTAAGTTGAATTAAAAAAAAAAAAAAAAA
This sequence comes from Pavo muticus, assembly GCA_016647715.1. Taxonomy (NCBI): domain Eukaryota; kingdom Metazoa; phylum Chordata; class Aves; order Galliformes; family Phasianidae; genus Pavo; species Pavo muticus. The sequence continues at coordinate 1,327,630 of JACDJE010000044.1, forward strand.
AGAATTTTTTTGAGCTAGGAGGGCCCATTTTGTATGAATATCATTCTACTTAGTTATGTTTTGCTTAATTTTCATCTTTTTTTTTAACACAAAAAATTTCAGCAATTTGCTTATGCAACAACTTCCTTTTGTTGTGAAGTTAAAGGCACATCTGATATAGATAATAAGTTTTAAAAAGTAATAGGAAGCCAAATCCATGTATGTTAAACTGAGTTACATCAGCAGAGCAATACCTAGAATGAATGACTCTCAGCAAGTTAAGTTCTGTTGTAATCTGTTCTCAGTACCAAGCTGTTCACTTCAATAGATTAAATCGCAATTCTCTCCAGTGTAATTGAGAACAGGTATTGACTCATCTAAGTTTCCCTGGCTTTACAATTCCATTTTTTTTAGATTTGCTTTTTTAGATTTTTTTTTTCAATTTAAATCACTGAGGGATTAATCTACTATTAAAACGTTACCACTTGTACTTGGTGTTCATTAAGTTACTGCTAACAAATTTCCTAATATATAACAGTTTTAGAGTTTTTTGTATATTTTATTTTTTTAATATTTTGTTTTTTGTATACTTTTTTTTTTTTTTTTTATGCCTTTAAGGATTTGGGAGCAAAACCTTCAGCCTTTATGTCTTTAACTCTAAAATTCTGTAGGCTCAGTTGAATAAAATCTGCTTTGTGATGTACTCCCAAGTGCAATTCAGTCCTGCTTTTTGCTGATACTTGGAAAAAGTATTCCTGTGTTTGCCAGCATACTCACATTATAAACCAAATGTGATGGTAAGCTGACATTCACAATGTAACCCCGTTTCAAGATTGGCCTCACAATTTGTCAAAAAAAAAAAACTAGAGAGCAAATTCTTGTATTTACAGTTGCATTACAATAAACCTCTCAGTCTGACAGAGCAGTTTTTATTCTCCATATGTGCGTGTATGAATGTACATAAAACCCAACAGGAAAAGCATCAAAAACAAGAGTGGGAGATTTCAACAAGCCTAGACAGAATCAAATTATTATTTTTTAAATTATGCCTTCTATGTTTGCAAGTCCTACAAAACAAGAAATTACCATGTACAGCTTCTGTATAACACTTATTTCAGATTAATCTTGAAGTCGATAACCTAGACTAGATTCTAGTCCTTAATCTGGACCACCCAAGAAATAACAAGGTCCCATCAGGTTGGAAGACTCAGACCCCGAGACAAACTGCTCTGACAGATTCCACATCCCTCTGTGGACAAGTAAGGCTGAATACAGAATCTAAGGTGGAACACATCTACATCTGAAGCCAGAAGAGACAGTCAAACCACCTAGCCTAACCTTCCCCATGCCAATGATTCTGGCACACTCATTACTGCATTTAATATCTTGTTATTAATATCAGCAAAATTAATTTGCTGTGTGCAGTGCATGATATTACCAGCAAAAGAAGGAAACTGATTAGCTAAATAGGAAATGAGAAGCTTGCCATCTTTCAGGAAGAATGCAATCCTGAATAAGTACTTACAACTGGTTTCAGGAGCATTCATATCGTACCCAAGCAATACAAATGATTTTTCATGGCACAGTTTTAATTAATTTATTCTGAAATAATAATAATAATAATAATAATAATAATCAGGTTACTTGGCTCCTTAGGACTGGATAAAGACGTTTTCCAAAATTTCAGAACAACCTCAGAAAAACAGACCAATTTCTCCTCCAGCACTGGGTTTTCACTACAGACCTATGCGTCTTCCTTGACTTCTCTACCTATTTGTTTAAGGCCTCTCTCCTTATATCACGAGACCCCCACATTTTCTGGCTCAGTTGCAGTGAGAAGATCAGCCTGGAGAGAGCGCCTGAGCAATGGGCTGAGGGATCTTGGAAGCAAACATGGAGACAGCTGGAGGATGAGCTGGGCTCATGCATGTCTTTTCCATTCATTTCTGTAAAAGCTCTAGGCCTGCTCAGACGATATAGGAACTCTCAAGTGAGAAATGATCCATTTTTATTACTGTCACATTTCCATAGCAAATATAAATCATCCTGGGCTTGTAAAAAAGAAAAACCCCTAAAAAACAAACAAGATGTAGCATGATTCAGAATACTCTTTTTTTACAGCTCTATTGTTATTCTCAAAGGAATTCACATAAAAGGTAGCCAGCATGACATCTATGTTAATACATACCTGTAGCACCTATGGATTTACTTTTTAATTATAGCAAGAACCTTTATGTCATTCGTACAGAGTGAGGTAAAGTGCATTTTTCCTGACTGTATAAGCTTTGGTATACCAGTTTCCTCCCTAAAGTGCACGTAATAGCTACATTTAAGTAAATCAGGCCAATGTGTCCTCTTTTATTTTATGTTAAGGTAAACTAGCCTTCCTGTCCCATTGGAGCCTAATTTTTCTTTATGGCTATTTAAAACCTATTATAGGTTAACATTAACATTCAGGCTGCTTCCTGCACTGTCTGATTCTGCTAGATGATAAACTTTATAGCTTTCAGTGACAGACAGCAACTGCGAAGTTGGGGGGAAGGAGGAATTTCATCTCCAACAGCAGTCTATGACATTTATAGCAGTTTAATAACAACATCAATAAAAACACAGATCTACTGTAAAATGCCTGTGGTGGCAATTACTCCAGTTTGTTTACTTTGGCAGCAGTCACCAGCAAGGAGGACCTATTCTGCTTACTAGGCACCACCTCTTCTTTTCCAGTCATTCATATCCCATGTCTGGACAGAGAAAGGAATAGATTTTTTTGGAGGCTGTGTGGTGAAAAATCGGGAAAGTATAGGGGGCATATACTGTACCACACCTGGCATAGAGCATATTTCTTCAGCACACAGTCATTCCAGTATTGTGGCAAGATGCACTAGTATTAGCACTGAGTGATATGCACGCAAAATATAACCTCGAAAAAGACATTACCTCACAAGAAAAAAATCTTGCACTGTATTAATTTTATAAGATTGAATTAGGCCTGTTTTTGTTAAATAAGTATAGCAGTAGTTTTGAAACCCAAATCTGATGTATATATCATTCTACATTGCCTCAGAGGTTCAACTGATGGACATTCAAAATCCTTCTCCTAGTAGCAAGTAACAAAAATCCCTAAAGAGACTTCAATCAAAAGGTTTATGTTTTCCAAAATTGGTCTTTCTTGATGGGAGCAATGTGGCTTCTAGAGATAGCAAATTACCACTTGTCTTACTGGGTTGCTTTGGAATATTTTCACTACCCAGAGGCAGTATTTGTATTATGAGGGAACATGTATTCTAATTCTACAGCACTTCCAAATACACTCACACTTAAAGGGAAAACTTTATTGTAACCATGACAACTGAAAAAATGGCCGCCTTCACTTCTGTGGGCTTTCTCTTTGCATATCTGCTCCTTCAATCTGCAAAAAAAAGAGTACTGGTGTACATGGACACAGCCTTGAAGGATCAAGCTGATGCTATGCAATGAATCATTTGTTATTAGGTGCAAAGGAATTTTAAACAATATTTCAATGAACATCAGCCTAGCCAAAAATCCCATTTAGATGGGTTTGATCTATAGCCAGGCCTCCCATGGTTTCAAGCTTTGGGCCTTAATAACAGCAACAACAAAGTCTTAGTTTGCAAAAACTTGTCACGTATGTGATCGTGTTTCATTGCTATGCAAGCCTAACTACCTATGCCAGCGTTTTTTTCATGACATATGCCTGCTACATGTGTAAACCTAGTGTCCATGTTCCAGCCTGATGGCAAGTTCATGTTCAACATACGATGTTATTTTGATTTCAATAGCTCTGAACAGAACAGATGGTACATTTAAGAAAAAATCATTAAGTCACATGAAGATAAGTTTTAACTTTTTCATGTGATTTTCTCCTTATTAAAAATATTTTTGGTAACCACAGCCAGAACATTTTACATTCATTAAGTTTTGTTAAAAGGCAACAAGCCTGCATTAGAAATTCACAGCTGGTTAACTGTTTCTCTTGGAAGGCTAGAAGAAGTTTGAGGATTACTTGATGGTGACAGACAGTAAGTGAGAAAAATCTAATTATTTTTAAAGAAAAATGGATTCTATTTTATGCTACTTGAAGTTAGAAAGAGCCTTCGGAACATGTGATATACCATGATATAAGTGAGGAACATAAATGGCACTAAGATGATCCTAAGATTGGTGTGGATGTTCCTGTCTTCAGGTCCTTTTGGTAAGTGCTAAAACACTTGGAATAAAGTGAAGATGCTTCAACACTATAAGAAATTATGGACTCAAGGATTTGCTAAGGCTGATAGTTTCCACATGGACAGGGAAAAAACATCAGTATGCCTTTGCGGCTAGGTTTAGCTAATTTGCTTGTGCACATAGGGAAGTGTCATAGGAGACACTTCTATCTCCTTGCAAAAGAAACATGTCAGGCAGGTATTAATCTGTTCTCATTAATAGATCAGTACAAAGCAGCCCAATCTTTTATTATTTGATCTTCATCCTAATTCAATGAGTTAACAGCCAGGAGTACAGATTTTCCTACATCTCCCTGTGAAACTCAGAAAATGCCCTGTACCTGCTTGAAAGTTTCAAAATAAATCTATAGCAAAATATATGCCTATCACAATTCCAGGTACCCATTCATCTTCACAGCACATCATGAATATTTTTCCACCCCAAAGAATGAGAAAATGCGAAAGAAGGAAGTTGTGCAGCACTGTGAAGAGAGATGCTAGGCTGTACAAGGGAAGACTGCTATCTAGCAGGACTCCTCTTAATGCACAGTCGGCCACAGAGCTCATTCACATTCAACAAACCTAGCTCACCTGTGCCACATGGTGTTAAAAACAAATTAAATGCACATGTAACAGCAGAAGAGGAGGCAAAAGTCTACTGCGTACATTTTATTCTCAACTTGTGAGACTCCAAAGTATTCAGGGAATATCAGACTCCAAAGTATTCAGGGAATATCAACAGCCTAAGAGCATGAAAAATTATGTAATCAGAAAGACAGTAGCCACATACAGCCCTCTTGCTTCCCGCCCTCACTGCACACACCAGTTCCAAAACACAGTGACATCACAGAAGATTATAGACGATCAGGAGTTGGGGTGGATCTCCTGTCTCTCTGATTAATACCTTGGAAGAAGGTAGGACTCAGCATAAATTACAGAAAGCCTTTGAATCTAGCCTAAATCAGGATCTCGGTAGGTTCCTAGCCTGCCAAAACTATGGAGAGGCACAAAAGTGCTGCAAATGTACCCTTCCACTCTATCGCCACTGAACTCAGCAGGAGGTGAGTCCCTAACCTCACTGCTAGAGGAAAGCATGGTGAGTGGGAAAGGAAGACTTAAAGTCACTTTGCAAGCCAGTCCTTCAATGCTGAAGCACAGCTGAGAGCAATACCTAAAGCACACATGCAGATGACATGTACAAAAACTACATAAAATGGCCACCAGGGCAGAAGCACTCTACCTGCCAGCTAACATGAGATGACTGAATGTTGGCTGAACATACAGTCACAGATGGTTTCACTGCGATGGGCAGCCAGCGTCAGCAGAGATAGTCTGGCAGAGAAAATCTGGATGGCAGACAAGGTAAAAAGGGGACAAGCATTCCACTTACTTCTTCTCAAAGTAAGTTGCTGTTTTCTTTTCAAAGTTTCAGACTCTTTGGGCCTAATTAAATTTGAAGAGAGAAATGAGGAGTAAGGAAAATTCTTGGACAAAAGGGCTGGTTTTTTTCAGCTCTGTGGGGACTGCAAGCAACACATGAAAGGCAGTGTCAGGTATTAAAACAAAACAGTGTGCCCTTCAACAGTAGTAAGGAAAGCACGAACAAGAGAGAGGATCCGTCTATTTTAGGAATGTAATTGTTTTGTAGAAAACACACCAACCCACATACTCCTCTAATCCTGTTCACTAATACACAGTGCTTGGCAGCATTTCCAATCAGGGAGATCAACTGTTACATCTGATAACATAAATATTTGTTCCACATAATTTATTTTTTTAGAATTATGAATGCTTACATAAACATTGCTTACTCAGCTGGTTGCATGAAAAATTAAGGAGCTGTGCCCTTAACTATTCTGTGCAGGCCAACTGCAATGCAGGAATGCAGAGGAGCACTTGGGAAGCCAGTAGTCAGCTACTGTCTTCAGACCTCGGCAGTAGCCTTTCAGAAGCTGCTGCAGATAGAGACCAATGGAGACCAACTGTAACTGACCTTCAACAGGAGAGATAAATGATCTCTGGGTAAAATGAGCAAACCACTTTACGTTTACAGAATTCATGCCTGTCCATGGCTATACTGCACCAGTTCTCCCAGACAAACCTCTAAACTGACTGTTAGTCTGCAAGTTATTTAACAAATGAGAGCCAAAACAGCTTCTTCAGAAATAAACTTACTGAAGATCTACTTTGTGTGTCTTTCATATTCAATTAAACAGAGACAGAACGAAGTTTAACTACAGCTTTGTCATGATTTCTGGCAAGGACTAATGTAAAACCATTAAGGACTTGATTTCAAGCTTGTCCCTCAAAATTTGCCTGGATTTAATCCTGCTTATCAGTACATTTATTACACTACTTCCCATCATGGTGAAGTGCCTTGCACAGATTTCACTAACATTTCACTGACAAAAATAACAAAGACGCCATGCTATATTTTTCTGTGAGTGGTTCAAAAGACTTCCATCTACACCATTCCAAGTACAAATTGATAAACTCATGTCCCAAGAAATGAATTTGGACCTGAGTGTCTACATTTTAATAGCCGGAATGGAATGTGGAAAATGAGGAAAAGAGTTCATGACCTCTTGAAGTGGTAACAATTTGTTTGGAAAAAAAGAAATGCTTTGGGAACGTTAAGACAGAGAAATGTACTTTGCAGCCCATAATATTTGATGCATCATAACACCCAGGACATAGTAGCACTGAGACCTGAAACTATTTTGAACCTCAGCAGTAGGTATAATGCTATGATTAGTCTTGTCTTGTCAGAAACAAGCCTCTATGTCTGCGTTTCACCACAATGACCTCTGAGTTTTCCGAGGAACACAGCCCTGGAAAGCCTCTACAGAGACTGACATAACAGTTTTTCCTACAGCATTATCAAACACTGCTTGTGTATAACTTGCCCAGCTATAAATGTCAAACCACTCAAACACTGAGGTAGCAGATGAGATGGATCGTCAAATATAACACATCACCTTATTAATGAATAAAATTACAGACATCTTGGCTGACTGTTTTCGAGAAACAAGATCTGCTGAAATTAGTTAAGATCTGTGGGTGATAATTTGTTTTGTTGTCATCTTTTTTCTTTTTTTTTTTTAACTTTCATATAAAGCATAACCTCATGCCTCTAACAATTACAGTTTTATAAAATAACCGGAATACACATTTCCAGATTTTTATGCAGCAATATTATGTGTGGAAATGTAAAGATGCAATCTTTTCTTTGCCTCATACTTACCTTCAAGTCTTTCATGACATTCAAGGAATTATAAATTGCCCTCTGATGTAGTCTGCTGTGGGCCACCACTAAAATTTGCTTCTGCACCAATTCTGTAAAAAGATCACAGTTATGTGATACATACATTTGTGTATCTCATTTCTGCTGCAGATTTTCATGTATTGGCTCTCTCTTGATAACAAAGGTTTCATTGTCTTCTGATACAAATGCCACTGGGATTCCTCTAAAATCACAGAACACATTAGATACATTATCCCTTTCATACTTTTAGTTTCAACTCTCTTTTGGGAAAAGTGCACTTCATCAATTCTTCCTTACGTCATATCTTCAGTAATGTAACTCTCATGCAAATACAGCATACTGTGTTGGTATTAACCCATACTAGACCAAGTATGCTGACATTACAGTACAATAAACAACAGAGATTTCTAATCAACACTCCCTTAAAGTCCAACTTAAAAATATGAAAGTTTTCTGTAACAAAATCGTCCACTCGGTTTTCAAGCAAGAAATTCTTTTACCTTCACTTACACCACACTTATGAATTAGGCAGAATCAGTTACAAGGTCTGTATTTGTGAACTCAATCAGAGAAAAATAGTGCACAAACAAAATTAGTAGAAGCCTTTATTTAATAAAGAATAAAGTAAAATAAAAAAGCTCACAAATACATAATTAACTGCACCTTGATAGTATATGCAAATCAACCATAATTCCAAGAAGTTGAAGAGGACTGCTCACTGGCAGAAAATAGAAATATCTAATAACATTTCTTTATAAAGCATCAAATTTGTATGTTCACAAGACCAGTCATTGTAAATACTTCCTGATAGCTCAGAAGTAAAAACAGCATGGCATTTCAGAGTATAACAATAGGTATATACTGACATACAGACGGAAGTTGCCCCAAATCCTTCAACTGTCTCACAGTGGCCAAGAGCAAACACACAGAAGAGAGAAAAAAAGAGAGAAGCAGGGAGCAAAACCTTCTTGATATACTCTCAGTTCCAGCAATCGGTAATTATCAGACTTCCTGAACTTCATGCAATTCTGTTTTTAATAGCACTGAGTGCGATTTCCTTTCATGATTGTTTTATTGAAGCCATGTAAAGTTCTATCATCTTTTAACCATAAGTGGCAGTTTAAATTTCCCACTATGTGGAGAAATACCTAATTCACTTTGTTTTAAATCTGTAGCCCGTTAACTTTGTTTTGATCTCGTAAATGTCTGTCTGGGGAGAGAAACATCAATAGAATTTTTGTGGAACCTCCATAAGTAACAAAGGAGATAAGTGAGATAACTGCACAGAGAGAATGTTATAGTGGCTCTTGCAGATAAAACACAAATTTCTTAGGTTATTTAATTTGTTTAGAGATCTGCCTCTGGAGAGAATAGTTTGATAAATTTATCTTCCGATGTCATTTAGTGGCCCACATAACAGGGACTTATTCTGTCCTTTTCCAGGTATAAGTTGTTAAACAACAGATTAGCATAAAAAAAATCAAAGGGTAATTGTCACTATAATTAACCATCTCAGAATGGGAAAACTTACACCTGCTTGAATTTAGGGAATCAGTTACACTTCCAACATCTTAAGAGTTTTTCTTTACTTATTTTTAAGGGGGAACTCCTGTTTGTTTGCAAACAAAACAAAAAGAAACTTTTACATGTGAGCTGAAATTAATGGCTGTAGCATGGGTCTTTACTGAAGTGTCCTAATGATGGCCACCTTCTATGCAAGCATAACCTGCCATAGAACAGGTCTTCAGAAGGCTACCACTGGAGGCTGCCCAGTGACCCCTGGAGCCCTAGCTGCTGAGTGAAACCCAGCAGCTAATTGGTGATGTGAATGTGATGACATTTTCCATGTTTACTTTGAAATTAGTCATTTCTGCCAGTCCAGACTGTGGGAAATCATGAAGAAAAAAAAAAAAAAGGGAAAAAAATTGTTTAGTTTCAGTTCAACCAGATGCACACTAAACAAATCCTGAATGTTCGCCAGCTTTATTTAACTTATTCAAGTAACTCCTTCCCCTTTATTGGTGTGGGATAAAAGAGGATCAGCATCAGATGGCCTTTCAGGTACAAAAAGATTTACCCAGGGCAAACCAAAAGATCTGAACATGCTCTTCCAGTCGCCTGAACAGCTCACAGGACAATTTTTCCTGTCTGAACCATTTAGAATATTGTAGTTTGATGTAATATTACATTTGAGTAGAGTAGACTTACAGAGCTAAAGCTTTTTTTTAAAATTAGCAGACCTTTAAGAGTAATGCAAATCACAGTTGTCTTGAAGCTGTAAAAGGTCTCATCAGATTTCACCTTTTATGTACTCCCATATTATTTTGGCTTCATTGTTTGCTAGATCCTGGATAAAAATTAAAGAACAGAAGGGACACATATATTCTTCTTACTTCAATAGAACTTTGTAAACTGTTTCATTAAAAAAATTGAGTTCTAGCAATATTCTGCTAATAAGTACCTATACTTCCCACACATGCCACCTTACAAACGTAACACTGCAGTACAGGTATTTTAGTGCAGTTTTTTATATCTATATGATAAAACAGGTATAGTTAAATGGTAGCATCAGTGTATTTTAAAGTATTTAATAGTCAAGTACTTTTAAAATAATTTCTTTAAAAATTGTTATCCTCTGCGGTCTGACATGGAATTAAGTGAAAAATCTTATTTAGAAAAGTGCTCATAGGTTTGAAAAATATAAATATTCTCAAGAAATAAACTAGTTAAAAAAAAACAAGCTCTGAAAAGTGCTGAGCATAAGGAACCCCAATAAAAATCAGTTACCACTCCCACGAGAGTACAATGGAAACATCATCAGTTTTTTCATTGTTGTGACCATTTGTAAAGAACACGTGTAAAAAATGGGTTTTTTTAATGGATAATTTTAAAGGGGACTATTTTCTCATTTTATGACAATACAACTATTCAGTGGAAGCCTCATAGAGTGCTTTCTAAAAGTAGTCCATAACTCATCTCACATATTTGCACAAATCCTGATGCATTGTCCACAACAGTTAGCACATAAATATTCACTTTCCAGTTAGCTCAGGCTCTCAGGAAGCAAATCAGACTAAGCAATCCCTTTAAAAAATAGGTGACATCACAGCAACTTTGGCTATTGTACATTTTCTCTCCAGTAATTGTCTCAGATTACAGATAATAATGGATAATAACTGAAGGCCTGCCTGAAGATAACATAAAACAATATGCAACACCATACGTAACAGTGCCATCTGGTGACCACAACTCAATAAGTGAACTTCCTCATTTTTCAATTAAAAAGTTCAAAAAACTCTTTCCATATCAATTCTGGTTTCTCCACTCCCAGTTGCCTATGTACATTTTTTGTTCAGAAGCTGCAAAACCATCCAGAAGAGACCCACTAAAGAAACAGGAAAAGAGAATCTGCAGTGATGGATGGATGGATCAGTAACTACATCAATGGTTTCTCTCCCCAGCCTTAGATTTCCAGGAAAGAACAAGGACGTTCAAAGGTCTCCAGGGAAGAAGCACTCTGCTGAACTGCAGACCTCAGACTTCGCTCAGAGAGTCATATTTGGAAAGTAACAAAACATCACCCCAGTTATAATTTACTCTTTTGTTAAGAGATACTGCAGTGAATATATAGACGATACTTCAAAGCACTTCTTAGCTGAATAATTATTCTTTTTTGGAGATTTCTTTTGATTTTAAAATGATTAATTTCTTACCATACCATTTACTAGTCAAAACAAGATGTCATTATCAAGATTCCCACACGATTACCTTAGCTTACAAGACTCAAGATGTTTTATGCTTCCATACACTGACAATGACAACAGCCAGATAATACAAACCACGTTGCAATTCCCCAGTGACTTTTTCGTGTGAACTATAAATAGGAAATATTCAATGGAAAGAAAACAATCAGAGATTTTATAAATCTGCAGAGCAACAGGGAAAATGGCTATTCTTTTTACAGACTGAACTGCACATTGTGTATAAACTACAAACATAAGAACAGACATTAAAGAAAGGAAACTAGATAAGTTTGATGTTGGTTTCTGTTTCACAAAGAAAGCTTCACATTCAAAAACTGTGAGAGCATTGTGATTTCTCATCCACTTCACTGGGATAACTTTGAGCTTTTCTACTAATTAAATAATTTGTTTGCTTTTTTATATGTTTTCTGTAACTTTCTCATCCAAAGAAGAAATATTTCCCTAAGAGATGATGAATTCAAACAAGTTTGCAGTCACTTAATATTTTCCATAGAAAGTACAGACATGGTTGTGATGTCCAGGACTTCAATTTCTCTCTAGTTCAGAGTCCCTATCAAAATCTGTTTTGAGTCAAAGCATGACTGAGTAGTCATCAAATAGCTGAGATATATAACAACCACGTAAGGTATGTAGCAATTTTGTAAAGCTTTCAAAGACATTATGTGGAATATTTCCGATACATTCATTTGATCTTATTTCACTCAATTTTAAGGCAATCATTTAAAATGCAAGTTGTATCAAAATTTCAACCCACAGATTCTATAGTATAAAATTTACAACTGAAGCATTTCTAGAAAAATTCTGAAACACTGAGAATCGTATTTGACTTTGAAATAATTTCACCAAAATGTATAATATATCCTTACTGAACTGCTTAGCTAATATAACAGTCAAAAGCCATAGAGCAACAAAGAACTTCAAAATCACTTACATTAAAGAAAAAAAAAGGGGGGAGGGGGGAATGGAGGAATGCATCTGGAACAGTGACAATCTCAGGATCATCTATCTGGGATGCGGATAAATTCATCACAGAAAGCAAAGCCATGATGAGAACCTTGAAACTAAAGCTAGTTCAAATTCTGAACATTTCTAAAGTCATAGAGAACTGTTTTAAGTTCAACAATCTATAACAAAAAGACTATTTTATATTAAAAAAACCTACGCTTCATGACAAAAAGATAAACATTTCATTGTTTACATCACAAGCATACATTCTTTGGTTATGGCTTCCATTCTACACCTCTCCTAGTGCTTATCACCGTCCACTTTCCACAGAATTCCCTTCCAGAAACAACAGCACACACACACACACACACACACACACACAGACAACCCAGTTGTTCCTAAGTAAATTTAAAGATATACTCAAATAAAATCAGAAGAAAGGCCAGTCCACATGGTCTGCTTCTGCAATACTGAGACTCATTTCCTGTTTTCTCACTTCCATGTAAAGTTTAATTTGATGATGGTTTCCATTTTTAGAGAGCAATTTTCTGAACTACTATTCAGATCTGAATCATCTGTAAATAAAGATGCCTTTAGCTTGGCACCAGTTATTCTACAGCACTAGACTTTGTTCTTGCTATAATGACTTCTTAGACATAATTTTCCCCAGATTCTGATAATACTAAATTTAGATCACAACAGATATTTTTTATTACATCCTCTGGCATCTTTGCACCACAACCAATGTCTCATACTAGCTGAACTGAGTACCACTTATTTATTCCCATGGCTGTTTTAATAAGAATGGTGCAATGTGTCAATGCATGAGATAATATGTAGAAAAAAATATATATATTTTCAGATGCTTATCATAAGTTTATATAATCATATTTATAAATAGATTTCCCCTCTTTTCATTTACATTTTTAGATTGAAAAATAGATTGAAAAATAGATTGAAATAGATTGAATAGACTGAAAAATAACTGAAATCTAATCCTTTGTTACCATTTTCTTACATGATTCCAGCCAAAAAGAATATAAATAAATACCAAAAAGGTATTTAACAGACCTTTATTTTTATTCAGAACAAATGAAATTTAAAAATTTTCAGAAGAAAAAAAAATTTCCAAGACCTCAGCCAAAATTCTATAAATGTTAAAAACCTTAGTAATGTCAGATTTTTAAAACTAGATGCAAATAGGCAACAAGAAAACTTGGAACTTGCCTAATATTTTATCCCCACAGTGACTGCAGTGAGAAAGTAATTTGCCAGAGGTTGGAATCTTGACTCAGGAGATAGTAGACAGCCCCAGGGTTGACCCTAGAGAGACGAGAAATTTACTGGAAACATTAATTTTCTAAAACATGAGAGAGAGGAGGGAATGTTTCTAAGCTGCCTGGAATAGGAAATCACCAAAAGGCTGGTTAGATAGCCTCAACAAAATTAGGTAAACCCAAAACATTTAAACCATTAGCAAAACAAAATTAATAATATTTTTCTCCAGCTGTCCTAGTAAGAGTTTTTTTCCTAAAAGACTCATCAATATACACCTGAGTACCGTTTGGTAATACATTATGTCTAGATCATGGCAAATGGTCACACTTCCTAGTCCCCAGGACTGTGGAATCACCTCAGATCCACGACACAAAGTGGACACAAGATCCATCAGACAGATGCTGACGTAAGGTTACGTGCCCTCTCCTGCTTCATATCTTGTTCTCTTTTTTGGTTTGGTTTGTTTTTGCACAGAATGGACACTACGCAGAGCAAGCTTCAGTCGTGTCCCAGATTAAATGAATGGAGAACCAGTGTTCATGCAAACACTACAGAAAGCACCTGCCTCACACATTAGACTAAGGTGAAATTGTATCAGCTGCATCTGGCTCTGTTTGCTTTTTAATGATTTATATGTGCGATATTTTTGCAATGCTATTGCTAGATTTTCCACAATCTCTTTTATTAGCAACATCAAAGTTGATTTCCTATATGTTTCCTATAAATGCTTTGTACAGTTCATGTTCTCTACTTTTTCTCTATGTTTGTCTTGTGTTGATCTCCAATAGTGAGGCAAAGCAAAAATCACTTCAAGGAAGAAACGTTTTTCAGTCTGAATATCTTGAAATAATATGAAAATACGAAAATCTTTGAAGATAAAAATACTCCATCTGCAAATTCAGAGATTCTCAAACAGTTTTGTTCCATGTTTCACCCTGCATTTGATAACTTTTAAAAATAACAGTTTAAAACTTGACCAAAAATTAATTATTTCTGTCTTCTACATTTAAGTCAAATGCATAGACCACTCAAGTCAAGGTGGCACCTTTTTATTCTTTTTTTTTTTTTTTTTTTATGTAATTGAAAGGGTTCTCCATCAGTGTTAAGTAATATTTTGCCTTGACACATTTCACGTTCATACTTTTTTACACTTTCAGGCTACTTGGCAATAACAGGTCTTTCACAATGATAGTTTTCCTCTTTTGGCAAAGACCAATTTTTATTCCTTTCCTCCTCGCATCTTTGTACGCTTGACCAGTCCACTTGACTTAACTCCTTACTATCAATAACTTCAATAATTTGACCACTAGTGAAATCCCTAATTCAGGTTTATTTTATGGTCTGTTGACCAATTTGTTTCAGAGAACAAATGCAGAAGTATGTTCAGATTATTCATGGATCAATAACCATATTTGCTACAAGCTCATCCTCTACCTCTCAAGACCTTTTCTTTCTAGTAAAGGTATCATCTCATTAACTGAACAGCTCTTTCAAAATGATCTGCGGCAAGGCTGGGCTCTCAAACATTAACATTCAAAAATCTTATGTCTATAAATTAGATGGCTCAAATCTCTGAGGAAATAGTTTTTTGTAATTTAGCCTTTTTCAGTTCCAAAATAGGAAGAACAGCATGAGGTAATACAAACAAAGTACCTCCGTGGGAAAAACGGGAAAAAAAATAAAAAGCTCTCCCCTCATTTTATTTTGCAATGATTAAGCATTGTGAAGCCAGGGGACAGAATTCAGTTCCACTCATCTGCCCAGTATGTTGGCATCTAGAATAAAAACTAGCTGTGTGGGCAGACCCTGCAGAGAGAAAAGCACCTTCATACAGGCAATTGCTCCAACTCAGTGTATACCTACAACGGCCTTAAAAGGTTAAATTTAGGCAAGGTACATCCTCTGCTGATTTATGTAGCTGGCAGTCAATAATGTCGTGTCTGACAGTGTATGGTTATTCTTTGAAATCTAGCCTACAGTAATAAAAGAAATCAATAATGTATCTCAGTCCAATAACCCATCCTTGCCTGCAAAACATTTCCTTTTCCTTTTCTCTACAAACATGTCATAATCAGCATAATGGCTACATGTTCACTCTAAGTAAATGTGTTATTCCAGTAATTCTCAGCCTGTGGAAATATAAGTGTTTCAGAATACAACGCAGTGCTTGATAGACACAATAAATCTTTCTCTGTTTTTTCTTTTGCCAGTATTCTCATCAGTGTGGTTTTGATCAGACATAACTCACAGTATTTTTATGATTTTTTCCTGAACTGGTTTATTTCCGCTATAATTAAACCTTTTTTCCTCCTTGAGGTTCTAAGACTCCCACCATTCAGTAAAATTGATGGTATTCACACTACTTGAGTCTGATACTGATTTCAAAGATTTCCATTTATTTTTCAGATGTTTTTTACCAAGTTGCTACCTCATTGAGCTATATTTTTATATCCATCTAAATATTTGCTTTAATGGGAGCAATTTCAACAAGGAGCATTGGCAGGTACTTCGCAATTTCTATTTTCATCTGTAATCTATGCTGTGCTAGTCAAAATAATAAAACAATGACTCCCTTATAACAGCAGATCTGAGGTGTCTACAAAGGCAAAAGTTTAGAAACATTCTCTTAGGAATTTTCATTCCTTGGCAAAGTCAATACAAGATTTCAAGATGCTCAGCAAGTTGAAGGAGGAGGTTATCATTTAATAAGTACACAAAAAACACCCCAAGGTTTTGCACATTAAAAGCAAGTCTTTTCTCGCAATTCTGCATCCTAGACTCTCTTCAAGGTCTGTGGATCCACACAGCAATAGAGACATGGACTACAAGCAAAGAAAATAAATATTCTAGGATACCAGTAAAAGGATCTGGGTGATTTCCCCAGATCTCATTCCAAAAGCTTCCACTACTGCAGAAAAGTTGATTAGTCTAGGTATTGTATCCTTTTGACAGACTAATCAGTTCTAAGGAATAAATCAGCTGCTCTGCACTATAGATGGAAGGACAAAGGCAGACTCATGAAGTCAGCAAGAATTGTATCATCCCCTGCTGATCAGTTCAGCTTCCACCCAGGACCACAATCAATGTTTACATGAAATGCAGTTTTTTTCAGGCAATATTTTCACAGAATTATAGAATGGCTTGGGTTGAAAGGGACCTCAAGGATCATCAACTTCCCACCTCCCTGTCACAGACAGGGTTGCCTACTGCTAGACGAAGTATTAGATCAGGTTGCCCAGAGCCCCATCCAGCCTGGCCTTGAGCACCTCCAGGGACAGGGCATCCACAACCTCTCTGGGCAGCCTGTTCCAGCACCTTATCACCTCTCTGAAAAACTTCTTCCTGACATCTAATCTAAACCTTCGTTCCTTTAGTTTAAAAACATTCCTCCCAGTCTTTTCTCTAGCTACCTGTGTAAAAAGTTGATTTCCTTCCTCTTTAAATACTGGAAGGCTGTTATGAGGTTTCCTCATGTCCTTCCCTTATCCAGACTGAACAAGCCCAGCTCCATTAGCCTTTTTTCAAAGGAGAGGTGCTCCAGCCCTCTGATCATCTTTGTAGCCCTCCTCTGGACTCTTGACAAAAGCTCCACATCTTTCCCATGTCGGGGGCCCCAGACCTGGATGCAGTACTCCAGACAGGGCCCCACGAGGGCAGACTAGAGGGGAACATTCATCTCCCTCGCCCTGCTGGCCACTCCTCTTCTTATGCAACCCAGGAGGCCTCCTGGGCTGCAAGCACACGCTACTGACTTAGGTTAAGTTCTTATATCTACCAGCACCCCTAAATCCTTTTCGGCAGGGCTACTCTAAAACAGTTCTCCCAGTTTGTATACATATCTGGGATTACCTCAACCAAAGTGCAAAACCTTGTACTTTGCTTTTTTGAACCTCATTAGGATCACATGGCCCCACCTTTCGAGATTTTCAATGTCCCTCTGGATGGCATCCCCTCGTCCTGCTGTATCAACCACACCACTCATCTTGGTGTCAGCAAATTTGCTGTGGGTGCACTCTATCCCATCATCTATGTCACTGATAAAGATGTTAAAGAGTACTGGTCCCAGGACAGAACCCTAAGAGACACTGCTCTTCACTGGCCTCCATCTGGACATAGAGCTCTTGACCATAATCCTCAGGCTATAGCCTTCCAATCAATTCCTTATCCATGGAACAGGCAATCCTTCAAATCCATCTCTCTCCAATTTAGATACAGAGATGTGCTTCAGTAAATCATTTGCCTATAATAGAGATGAATATATAACACCCATCTTTCTAAGTTCCTCCTATTAAAAGACCTTGTAGAGAACTCAACACAAATGAAACTCAGACAATCAATATGTTGTAAAGCCTTACAGTGTGATTTATAAGAGCTTTCTTAGATGTATTCTGCAGCTAAAGTTCTCAATACGTGGCACTGCAGATAGCAAAACAACATCAAACAGAACAGCTACTCCAGACAACGGGTCAAATTTATGTTTATTGTTACACATTCGTGTTATAACATTTAAAATATGCTATGATCATTAGTTACCAGTTACTGAAATCAGGTAGTCAGCAGGTAGTTATCAGCAGTTTAACTTTACTAATTCTATCACTGTACTGCTTACTGGAACAAGGGACTTGATCTGATTCTTATAGTTAAACATGCTTCAGTACAAGGAATTATCCTTTCAGCTTGGTCAAACCAGACGGTTTAGTTAAGGTCCAGGCTTCAAACAATTAAGTAACACTGAACCAATGTGCAACTCTCCTGAGATAGATGGCTGAAGAACAAACACTGACTTCAGCTTCTCCAAGTCCTCCCAGTCTACTGGGGGCAATCACACCTCTGATCATCTGCAAGCCTATGTCAATTGCATCATCTCTTTTTTTTTTATTGCTGATTATGGTGCTTAACCTTACTGGCAGACCCAATGAAATAACTACTTCTGCAACGATCATTTAAGCTTTGCTCTGACTACAGAAAGATGAAGGATTACAGTTCATCATCTGTAATTATGTCACTTTCCAATTCAGCACAAATCCCTGGGGTCAGGGCTTTTGCCTCAGAAGCAGTCTCTTCTCAAACCCCTGCCTTGGTTGCCCACCCCAATCCTAAATCTTCCCCATTTTCAGTGACTAGACATGACTGCTATGTTACTCAAATCCTGCCGTATCATTTTGCGTTTCATGCCCTCATTCATTCTTTTACTTCAATACCTTTTGCCATGTTGTCTATTGTTTTGGCATTCAGGAAGCCCTTCAGTTAAAGTAGATTTTTTTAAATTATTTATTTATTTATTTTAGTATTTACCAAGAAAAGACTGACCCTAGAATATATATTTGAACACAAAGGACTTGCTTCACAGCAAGAGGAGCTTCTCTTCATACAGTAACAGTTAAAAATCAAGATTCACATTATTGTTATCAAATAAGAAACTTTCCAGAATGCAATAACTTAACCATGAACACACATGAAAAAAAAAAGGCTAAATTCTAGTATTATCCCAATTTATTTGCAACTATTAATTGCAGATCAGCTTTTGAGTTTCAGCTTTGCCAAGAGCCATTGACAAGTCATCATCTGAATCTGACAGAGCTGCTGAGCGTAAAACTGGACAGTCAAAGTGGCTGCTACCTTAATCATCTGAGAAATTAATGCAGTTTTCTGATTCTTTCTGGTAAATGTTATATCAGACTAATGTCTGAAACTCTACTCAAAAGCTTCATTTGCTTGCTCTTTCTTTACCTTATAAGTGACATAACCTTTTACTAGTCTGGTGTGACATTACAAAACTCTTTTAGCAGATTAGTCAACAATGCATTAAAGAAACATTTCCCCATGCATTTATTTTATACCTTAGATTATAATTCTATTCTCAAATAAAAAGATCTAACAATATATCAATGTTTAAGTTGCTTCAGCACTTAAATAACATATTTGAACTGAAAGATAAATACAGTAGTTATAAAACTGAGTTTTTCATACAATGAAATGTGATCTATGATACATTTGAATTAGAAGCAATATTGGAAAGAGAGATGTATTTTAAATGAAGACTGTTCTTAACTATATAGTTGTCTCCACACAAAGCTGCATTTATATAGCTTCTGTGGGGAGTTGCTATCTTGTTTGAACCACCTTCAGAGACCTGTAATAGTTTTCCACTTACAAAACCAAGCTCCTTCAGGTATTACATAAAAGCAAAAGTCTAATTTTAGTCAGAGCACCCAATACAACAGTCTCAAGAGCAGAGGCAGAAGGGTGGTCAGATCCATGCTCATGTCCTCAGTCTTTCAAGGTTGCAACAGCCCTATGGGCTTTTGTTCCAGTTTATTCTATGGCTGCACTTCCACTTTTACATACATAAATCAGTGACTGGGAACTCAGATTTGTATCTACTGAATCCCAAAATTGGACTGTAGCATCATACTTTAGATTTGATCAGAAATGTTACCCTAGAGCTTTCCAAAACACCACATGGATCTTCCTGCTTAATAAACTGCTAATGGCCCAGCAAAAAGGACCAACAGACGTTAAAAACTAAAAACTTGATTAAAATAGCAGAACATTATAGATGATGCTTACATGCCAAAACAATCAATCCTGAAAAAGCTGTGAAAACAGGGTTAAGAAATACTGCATTAAACCACTAGAGACTTCACAGGGACAAGAGAAAAATGTAAAGACAAACATTTCAAACGAGAGAACACCTGAGTATTTTGTAGGTATGCTAATTCCATAAGTCCACACAAAAAAAAAAAAAAAAAAAAAAAAACTAATTACAAATGCATACCACTCTGCTTTCTACTGTTCTTAGATACTTCAGTTGTAGAAAAAATGACAGAAATAATGTGACAAAACTGCAGCCTAAAATAAGTTTTCATGGCCTGAAAGGCCACAAATGAGGGGCAGATAATACATAGTAAGTTGGTTAGATGAAGGAACTCATTACCTTTTCATTTTGCTAATCAGAAACTCCTTGATCACTACAAAATACATGATGCATATAAAACGCCTATGTTATACCGTATACATATGTCTAATAGTAGATTCTTAAAGCAATCTTAAAGCAATCAACAGGGGTCAGTTTTTAAGGATATTTCATACCTCACATTAGTCACCCTGTGAAGTAGGTAAAGCCTTGTTCACGGTCTTACTTACTGTACTTCCCAGGATCAAAACTTCATCTATGCAGTCCTCAATACTCTCCCTCGAGTATGTCATCAAGAATGTGTTGTATTTTCCCGTGAAACACCTCAGGAGCCAAACACAACCTAAATGACAGTTTGAGGAAACTGTGTCTCAGAGGGGATGTTGAATGTGTGCAAACACATGCTCTGTTTTTGTAAGGGCACCAGCCAGATCCCTGCTGATGCATCAAGTGCAGAAAAATATTTGCCACCAATTCCAAGCCCCAGAATTTATCCTGTTGTAGGTAGTGGAAAAATGTGTCTTTTTAGTTATTTGATTCTGTTGGGCCTATGCACAAATGAAGCATTCTGTCTTCCCTGCTGTGCACAGACCTGTAAGTCTATCCACTTGGCTGGGCTTCTAAGTATGGTGAGGTCCAAATCTTTCCTATCTGCATTTTAGCCTCTATTCAAACTGGGAGGTATTCGCCAACAAGAACAAATCACATGACAGGTGTGGGGGAGGTCTCTGTGTTTCAAGTGCAAGCCCTAACCTTTGCTCTTTATTGAACCCAGCCGGCTCTTTAAAGCTCACCAGTCTCCCACAGTTCCAATGTGTTTCAACTCTGGAGGAGTTTTTGAACATGAATTCTGTAACTCAGACTAACTTCTTATTTCACCTCCAAAACTGTTTTCTAAATGGGACTTGTTCAGAGGAAAATTACCCAATGGAAGTTAGTTAACCATTTTAATGAAAGAGAGGCTTTACTACTATATGAATCATTTCCACTCATTCAAGTAATTCTTCTTGAAAGGTACTGGTTGTCTCAAGGAGGAGCCCAGTGACAACAGATAGAAGAACAGGTACTCAAACTCCTTCACCTTAGAGATTAAGATCCGAGTTCTCTCCAGGGATTCCAATTTTAGTGCTCAGGGTAGTGGTATTCTTGGCGACATTGTCAGTTATCCTTTAGTCATGCTTAGAGGCCCCAGCCATTCTGAAAACCCTTCTGTGCTCATCAAATGTATTTTAGAAATGCTTATGGTTCTATTTGCATTCTAAAACTTCAATCTAATTAGACTAAACGTTTTATTTCATTCATTTTCAGTAAAATGAAAATAGATGTGTCTTAACATGTTGCTTTTTTTTTTTTTTTCTAAGCATTGAGAATCTTTTCACATTCAGACATTTATATGATCATTTTTGGTAAAAGATTAAAAGGGTAAATCATAAACGCTTGGAATATAAGCAAAGAAAGGATAATTTCATTTTAAACAAAGCATCAAAGTGTAAGGTCTTCCAAGTAACAGAGTAATGTTTATGGCCTCCCTTCTTTTTGCTTAACACCAGGATTGCTACAGGAAGCAAAACTCGAGCTAATCAGAAGCACATTTCACTACTTCACAATATACAGTCATGTAAACATGGGGGACTTCTGTCACAAAGGCTGAAATATCTGATATGCAAGATACTGTGATATAAGAATTAGGAGCCGAAAGTTTCTCCTAACACAGCTTCCTCCAAGCCATGCTGAAGCAAAAAGCATGTTTTCACTCTCACTGAATGACCTACTCTCACCAAACACAACCCTCAGTAGGTTTCCATTGAAAACAATGTCTTAATAGAAGATACAAAAAAATACAGACAGCAGAAACATCTCACCTCTCTCCAGGAATCATCGAGATTTATAGCGTACAGTATAGCTGTCAGAGGTTTTTAGCATGAGAAAAGCAGAAAGTTTCAAATTGACCAGGAATCTGAAGGAGGAATCTTTCCTTCATTAGCTCGTTACAAAGAGGATCACATGATCAAAATCTAGCTTTTCTCCATCTCCACAACATAAAAGAATTCATCTGTAGCATTTGAAGAAAAACATATTAAATGTGATGAAAGAGGTCATATCATAATATCTGAATATCCTCTATCATTAAACTTAAATCTTATTAAAATTGAGACATATTAATGAGCAGATCGTTATTTTGTCAAAATTATTCTAAATCATCATGCCATGTTTACTTGGAATAATACTGAGCATAGTTTAACTACAGATACTGTTTTAAGGTTTGCAGTTCTAAGGTCTGAATAGGCTTTACTTATCTATGCTAGGAAGATTAGAATAACCTCCCTCTTTAAGCACCCATACGCATTTTAGTGTAATTGTCCCCAAGCAGAGGAATATCTACTGATTAAATTATCCATGATTCATTACTGTATTATGATTTTCTTTGTCTTATCAGTGCTACACTTGATATCTGCAGGTTTATTTTTCACTGATAGAAATGAAAATCTTACTGATGAGGAAATGAAAATATGAGGACATAGTGTCAGAGAGTAAATGCATGGATATATGGAAAAAACAGTCTTCCTTCACAGGAAAAATGGGTTGTCATCCATGCTGCAGTTTTGATCATCTTTGTCTTACTTCCTTTAAGTACCTTCTTTTTTTCCAGATTGAATTGGATTCAGTGACGTCGAAAAAAAGATCAGTTGCCAAACCACCCCTTTCCTTACTTTCATCTCTGTGAACAAGGTCTGAAGCTCACATTCCAATAATGTTATTTAATAGCAGTCTGAGGAACAAACCACAATAGTGCTTTCCCTTTTTCATCTAGCGAAGCTAGAATATTTATTAAGCAATTTCTAATGCATCAAATTGGAAAAAAAAATCAAAAAAAATAAAACCAACATCAAGGAATGGAAATATTGTATGGATAAGATTTGGCCTCTGTGATGTGTTTTAGACTAAAAATCACCATGCGTATGTCGTTTAAATGTAACTAGTACTTTTTAGATTGGAAACAAATTTCTCTAGGAATAGCCAACGGGAGAGGGGAAAAAAGGAATCCTGGCCAACAAAAAATTGGCTTTTTTAAGAACTATTAATAAAAGATCTGATGAGAAGGGCATTTGTCTGCAGAACAGGGTAAATATGAAGTATTTCCACCATTCATTTTTTCAAACAGTAAATCACTAAAACATAACCCAGTATCAGAAAAATAGTCCAGAGCCAAAATATCTATGGTCCAAAATGAGTTGGTTAAAATAACTTAATTATACCTCTTACGAATATGTTTATGTTCTAGTTAGGAACTATTTTTAAAATGCTCCAGAAAGGCAAACAGCCATACAAATAGTTTTCTGCATGAAGTGCCAACTGAAACAAGCATGTAATAACATTGTGAAATTACATTATCTGACACATTTCAAAAGCTTATTCAGGTGCTTATTTAAGCCCATAAAACCTGTAGGGAAATAAAGACAGGATGACATTTCAGTCAGCTTACCATAACATTTTTCTAGTGAAATTGCATAGCAACATATTAGATGCTGAAAAAAATGTCAGCGGTAAGAATAAATGCTAAAGGCTTCTGTTGAAGACTAATGCAGCTACTGTTAAGGTAACATCAGTATATTAAAAAGGCATGACAGTCTTAAAAGCAGTTTACAGCATCAAATGTATGCAATGAAAATATCGTAAAACATCTTCTACACTCTAAAACAAGAAAACAAGGCAGTTTATACCACATGCTGTGTGAAATCTGTGTCTCAAATCATTCTGCCAATACATACAATTTGGAGGAAACCACCAAACTTTTCATTAATCTGTGAACAAGCAGACAAGGATTTCTCAATGTCAAAGTTTTCATAGATAAAATAAATATTCAGCAAAACATCCTAATATAGTCATCAGTTCACACACTGGATTGAGACACACCAATCTCGCTAGTGTGATTTCTGGTTAAAAAAAAAACAAACTAGAAAGCAAGAATTGGATGGTATGAAAGGTCTTGTTTATACCTAATTTAAATTCTTTTAGCGATGGAGATACCATAACAAAATATCCCTTTCCCCACGATCTAGTTCATCTGCAAGTTAATTCAGATCAGAATACACAAGGAAAGGTATACTTAAAGCAAGAAGTGAAAAAAAGAAGTTGTGATTCTGAATATCACATAGGGAATACAATAAACAAAGTTATTCAAAATCTATAAAGTTCCAAATCATGAAGTTTTAGTCATCTGCTTTCCATAACAGTCTCCAGTATATTATTTTCACACCCAGATAGCCACTGAAGTTGCACCAAAAGGACTGTCAGATCAAGATCTAGATGCTAAATGATTCAGTTGGAAAAGTACAAGTAGAATAAGCACTTAACCATCTGAAATTGTATTCTTCCGTTCTCTCCCAAATGTACGACAATCTCTTCCAAATCTATTTCCCATTCTTTACCCATTATACTATTTCCCAGAAGAAACATCTGTTGCCTTGATGAAGAAAAAAATGACATGGAAAAGCAAGCAGACAGAGATGAAAGTTAACAGTCTTTGATGGTTACATTTCTAGATACATATGAAGGCAATATGATCTCCTTGGTGCAGTCCACATTTTAGTGCTCTTAGCAGACACTTTTGATTCATTTTTATATCTCACTTGTATTATGTTTCAGCACTGTCTGCTTCTTAATCTCAGTACAAATGGATTAGCACAACTGAGCTGGAGCTCATAGCAGTACTGATGCCTTAGGTTGCATGTTGTCTAGCTGTAAAGGAAACTCTCTACCTAAAAAAAAATTTTTGAATACATTAATTTGTTCTCATCTCAAATCTTCCCTCCAAAGAAATATGTGATACAATCATACGCAAAAAGCTTTTCATAAGTTCTTATAAACACCTGCTTGTTCTTAAGAGATTCAAATACTTTCCATCTAAAGCAGAAGAGTACTTCATTTGTTAAAGATAACAAAGCCTGTAGGAAGCAATTAATTTTCCTTCTATTAACCTATTATTACAAGCCATACTGTGTAAAGGACAAGACTTGGAAAAGTTTGGAGGAAAGAAATAAAAGAAACAATTTTTCCTCATTCTATTATACATGTTGCTTTTGCACATTCCTACCCAGAGATATTCATCCCCAAACTCATACTGCAGTAAGTTATGTCAGCTGTGCCAATTTAAATTGATATAAATCTACCCTTAGTCCAACACTTGAAATAAAGGGGCAGAAGGAGTGTTTAACCTGGTCAACAGCACAGGCCCAGAGAACAGTTGACCAGACATCTCCAATGAGGCAGCAAACCCCTACACTGGAACAATCAAGTAGCTGGAAGCCCCACAGGACAGTTTGAATCCTATCTGAATCAAAAGCTGTCCCCACCAAAGGCAGTGGAAAAGACTGAGCTGATACAGTCTTCAGATGAAAACTCCATCTGTGAGTCCCGTTCCAACACTATCAGCTTGCCTTGGCCACAGTGCAATGGAGATCACTTGAGATAAGGATGAGGTGAACAGAGAAAGAGGATGTGAACAAAGAGAAGAAAACAACAGCACTTCCTTCTGGATGGTTACAGAGAAGATTTTTCCTTTGAATATAAACTGCTGATCAAATAGATAACTTAAGTAGTTTATTAGACAAAAACACGAATACTCATACAGATAGTACAGCTAAGTCTCGAATTTTCTGTTCATAACATTTTTAAGGACTGGACAGTCTTAATTCCAGTACATGCAACTACTAGAGAAAAAGTCACATCTCCTAATGGAAAAAAAAATCTCCATTTTCTGCCAACCCTCATGACATCAGACCTAAAGGGAACAAGTACCAGCCAGTGCCACCTTTCCTTGGCATTCATTTGTGTTCTCACACTCCCACAGACAGACGTGATGACAAAAACTAAACCTGAGTTATGGGGCAATTCAGAAAGAATATGAAGTTTTTGAAAAGAAGTATGTAGTGAGTCCATTAGATTCCAAGCTGTTATTTTTAATCCCCACCTCATGTTCACTAGTTTTGGTTAAACTTAATTCCAATAAATAAAAAGCTCTGTAAACTGACAAAGCAGTTCCTGTATAAGCAGCTTTAAATCAGAATTGTCATTTCATGTTATTTTTCTAAAACAACAATTCAGCATGTTTCCCAGAGGGAAAATGGAATTTAAAAGCTATACAAAAAAAACTTTCTGAAAATTTTAAATGCTCAGTGTTCCTTACTCTTGTACCATTCAGAAGGCAGCAATAATGAATGAATATCATAATCCATCTCAAAACCTGCCCTGACTACCAATAAATCAGTAAACAGCCATTCCAGATTCTCTATTCAAGTTCTACGTTAGCAAACAAAATTTAGTACTCTATAAAAATTGAAACAGAATACTAATTCTAAATTTAAGCAGGACCTTGGTTTAGAGAGAACAGAGAAATAGCTGAATGGAATTATTGCAAAAAAAAACAAAAAAGAGGCTTACTTCTCATCAGTGTCTCTACCCACAAGAAGATGTATAATCTTTGCAGAAAAAAAGAATTCTAAATAGTATCAGACCCTTTTTTTTTTCCCCTGGAAGGAAGAAGTGCAAGCCTGCATTTATATTATTGTTTTGGCTTGCAGCAATACTGTGGTTTGTAAGTGAATCCTCTTATAATTCACACTTAGGTTCAGTCTCCTGAGCTCTTTCGGTATGCTTGTGCTCTGTTCTCTTAGGATTACACTAAACTGGAAGCCCAGCTCTGGAACCAGTACTACACACATCCTGAACACAACTAGGAACATGAGGGAACAAAAGTTTGTCCTTTGGGAAGTTTCAGATTACATGAAGTGGTAAACTCTTAAAATGACAAACCAGGTATACACAGAAGCCTCAGCTTCCATTGATTTAACATACTTATCCATTCCTCTTCCACCAACCTACTTATTAATGTAGGTATTGCTGGTCCCACCCATATTTGAGGAGAGCCAGCTAAGTTTTCCTGTCTTCCAACAGTAGATCCCATGAGCAAATGTTAAGAGTTATCACATCTGCTTTCTATTTATCAGAGCTATTAAAGAAGGATAGAAGGGAGCCAGCAAAAGGAGGGAGAATGAAAAACGAAACAAAAAACACTTCACAAAAACAACGAAGTGAATGTAAATTTTAACCAAATGCATGATTAGGTGTTGGAAATTAATATTCTATTTCAGGAAAGTATGCATAGGATGCACTAGCAAAGGTTGATTTCTTTACACCGATTGTTTTGCAGAGCTTCTTTGGAAAATGATTTAGCATTGTTTATAGATTGACTAAATCCCACCTCAGAGTAGTAGAAGTGTTTCAAGGTGCAAACAAGGCCTCTTTCACAGCAAAGTGAAAATAAAATATGTACGTGTATTTAGCTGTCATATTATTTGGCTGTCGTACAGTATCATGATAGTTGCAGACCACATGAACCATATCAAGTGTAGGTCCTTTGTGGGATACATGGCAATGAAAGCTGAATCTTGTTTTCTTTCCTTCTGATTATATAGCTAACATCTGACTTCTTAAAAAAGAAAACTTTCTGAATTGCTAGATACCATTTTCAAGGGTCATTTCAATACTTAAGGGTTTATATGATAACACTAATGAATTCAGTTAGAATTTCCCATGAGTGATTGAAAGACTTTTTACCATTAGGAAATCAAAGGGGGAAAAAGAGTGATTAAATGTCAAGCAACAGAAATAAATATTGACTGAAGTCAGGGAGGAATTCCTAGTTAACAAAATTTATTACATAAAAAGTCACTGAAAGCTTCTAAGATAACCTCGTCCGAAAAAAAAAAAAAAAAATTATCCTAACATAAAGCCACCAGATCAAGCAGAACTCTTCCAGAATTCTCTTTCCATTGCTGAAACTGTACAAAGATGAAAATCTGATAGAAATGTAATATGGAGAATTACATTAAGTCTTGGTTTTATACCTTTGACGCACAAATCAGATGAATAATCAAATAACTTTTTCTCTGTGAATTCAGTTCTAATTTTGGTCACAAAGATGACAACTCCATCCAGAACATACATCTGAATCTACAGTAAAGATTACGAGAGTGTAGTTAAAAGCTACAAAACTCACTCTAGTCACCTTTCAAAGATTTTCTAAGAGTACCCATCTAGTATTTTCACTGTAAGAAATAATAGAAGGTAACAACAGGTTCTCTGTTATTCTCTTATTCTCATAGCCTTGTCAAAGCATCTAAGCAGAACATGTTCAGGTTTAAGAAAAGCTTTAACCATTGGTAAAACTGCTGTAGTTTTCCCAAGTATGTGAATATCCACTTTATGGATTTCATTTTCTCATTCAACAAATTCAAGACTTTGTAGAATTAACTTAGAGCATTCCAGTAGAAGAGATATTAAAACCCTCAGAACTTAATTCCAAACCCAACCGGCCAAGAAATTTCAAATGAAAACATTTACTCCATATCATATTTTGAATAAATTAATACAGTGCACACTTTCAAGAATGATTTTGGATCACATCTATGGTAAACTAGAATTTACAGAGATTTATTCATTGTGCACATAGATATACTGTCCTAAAGTATTTATTCCAGAACACAGAACTTACAGCAATATCCATTTTTCCAGTTAAGTTTTCCATGAGTTTCTCTTGAATATTCTTGCTGCTGTATATCTTTTTCCTCTTACCTTTTAGATAGATGCACATTTATAACAATTTAAGGATTATTCTCTCATCTTTTTTCCCCATCCACAACAACCTCAGATTAAAATCTCCGCTGTTTCACTTGTTTCCCATTGAGCAAAGGATTACAGAGACTCAGCTGCTTTAAAAACAACTCAACCTTTTCTGCATTAGTTCTCATGCTCTTTGAAATTGAAATGTGTATTCTAAAACTGACTGTTTTAAATAAAAAACTCAATAACTAAAAAAAAAAACAAAAAAAAAGAAGAAAGAAAAAGAAAGAAAGAAAACAGGCAACCTAACAAAAACAACCAACCCAATCTACCATGGACTGATACCAAAATTAAATTCTAGTGTTGCTAGATAGAGGAATTTTTCAGCATTTTCCTATTATATTTTCAGTTAGAGAAAGCCTACATTTAAATTCCAAACTCACTTAAGAACCCAAAACAAACTTAGACCGGTAATAAACCTTTTTCTCTTAGCCAACAGTATCTTAACCAAACTTTCCATTTCCTTTGTTTATAAAGTTTCTTCTAACTCCCATGTTGCAGTCAGCCCCGACTCTGAGAGCACCATTCATTTAGGAAATTACTGCTAAATGAGGTAGAAAACATTATGATGTGCAACAAAACTGCCACTGATCACAGGTCCCCATGCTTTCTTGCATACTTTATGGACCCAACTGTCAAAACTGATTCTGAAGAGATACAGATCTGCACGTCATTTTCACTTTTTACTTGTTGCTTTTCTCTAAAACCTAGCTTTCCCAACATACTGGAAAATAACCTTTAAAACACAATACAAAAAAAAAAAAAAAAAAAAACAAAANAAAAAAAAAACATAGTTTTAAAAAGTGTTAGTACAGTTACAATGTCAAAAGAACAAGATCTTATACCCAGAAAGTGTTCTGCAGTAATGTCTCAACTGCCAGTAAATCTTAATGCTTATCTGCAGGAACTGCCTTGGAGGCAAAAGTGGATAATTGTCTCCATGCCCATTTATTACTTGTGAAAGTTGCCAATTTTGCCTCTTTCTACAAAGAAACACAAATCCTGTATTTGCTAGTTTTTCTAATTCACTTATACAGCTCAGGTATGCAAAGCAGCAGAAAAATTCAATACACATTCCAGATTAAAACTGAAAAAACACAAAACCAAAAACTAAATCCAAACCAGTCCCTTTTCACACAGTGCAAGATATGTATGGCTTATTTTTCTTCCTTTTGGTGCAAACAGTACATATTTGAAGGTATTTACTAAGCAGTGTTGGGCAAGCTGGGGAGCTTTCTGCTGCCTCCCAGCCCAAAGCACTGCTTCCTGAGGAGGGCAATAGCCACTGTTAAAGCCATCTGTATTAAGTCTTAAGACAATTACTGAAGCAATTCAGGCAGCCTATATCTGCTAGCAGTGGCTTTTACCCAGTTGTCAAATCTGCTCATTTGTAACATGCACAAGCCATTAGAAAGTGAAGCAAATGACATGGAAGCATTTGGTTTCCTGCTAATTATGACAGAAGTAACAGGTTTTAAGTAGAAACCTCTTGCTTTTTAGAATTTCTTTTAATTACCAAAATGTTACTACCATCTGTTTACCAAAAAAGACAGGAAGGGCTGTTACAGACTGCAATACCAGTTTATTTGAGAAATCAGTGGGAAATTTGAATCCTCTTTCTGAGACACATCCCACCTGCCCTAATTTTGATCCCATGTTCCACATGCCTGGACGTGGGTGCCATGGCCAAACTACATTTGAAGTTCTGTCTTAAGTTTTTCTCGGTGCAAAGAAGAATCACTTTTCATTCAGCCTGTAATGCTTCTTTTAGATTTGAAGCCTACAGCAAGAAATCATGGTTTTGCTAGAAATGAACAAAAATTGAAAGCTAGAAGGAAAATTGTTGCCTCAAATCCTTGGCTTGATCACACAACTAAGAGTCATAAAAGCTTTAAGAAAATGAGAGGTCATAATTGTGATCCTCTCAGAAGACACCAGCAGCACTGGCGCCTTTTTCAGCTCACCATCAGCCTCTGCTTCAAATACTCCAGCCAGCGCTACAGAAAACAGAATTGAAGTTAATCAACTTCATGTGAAAGAGAAACAGGAAAAGACGTGGGTGTCCCAGGGATGCAGTGCCTCTTCATGCTTAGAAATACATCTTTGACACTTGTGTTGCTGTGTACTATTTTGGAGCTATGGCAGAAGATACAATCCAACCCTGAGTGGGAGAAGGATAAATGAGGTTATAAAAATCAGGCAGGGTGGTACCTAACAGGGGACAGATGATGCCACAGCTAAATAAAACTGA
Organism: Pavo muticus; assembly: GCA_016647715.1. Classification (NCBI taxonomy): domain Eukaryota; kingdom Metazoa; phylum Chordata; class Aves; order Galliformes; family Phasianidae; genus Pavo; species Pavo muticus. The sequence continues at coordinate 1,358,936 of JACDJE010000044.1, forward strand.
ATTCTTGCACTTTTCTTTGAACAGTTCAGGCTGGTGGCTGTCAAAATGAGATACAGAAGTAGATGGAATTAGCCTGCCACTGTGGAAGTTAGGATTTTCTTATAGTCCTAGAAGGAAAATATGCTGCATTTCCTTCTGTAAATGCTTAAAGCTATTTCAAGTATTAGGTCTTCCTCTATAGATAAGAGTACAAGTGTTAAAAACTGTAGCTGTCTCTAAATAAAAAGCTAAAAAATGAAGAAATATATTTGCCAAAACATATTAGCAACCTCTGAACTCTTTCTTTGATTTCATATCTGGCTTCTGTTTAATCAAAACAATCTCTCCCCCCCATTAAAAGTCACTTTGGCTAAGATCTCTAAAACACACAAAGCACAAGTTCTGACCTGGAGCTGTCACTTGAAAAAAAGTGACATTTCATGAATATAGAGGCTGCATTGTCACCACAGTTTGGCATTCGTCATATTGAATTTCATTAATTTGTGAGGTAATAAAACAGTATGTGCTGCCTTTTGCTCAGGAATTAAGAATCTTCAAGCCAAACCGTAGAGTTTTTTTTCTGTCTTTTAAGAAGTAGTAACCCAGCAGCACAATTACCTCCTTGCAACAAACTAATATGATTTAAGGCTTTAATTACAGTCTGTTTTCAGAGAATGCACAGACTTTTACAGAGGTATTGAACTATCATCCTTCAGAGTAGGAAGAAGACAAATCGTTCACTTACCAGTAGTAGGATGTAAGCTGTTGTTTTAATTCTTTCCTCGTGTGCATGTACTTGCACCCAAAGGAAGACAAACTTTCTGTCAACGGAATCTGCTCCTTACCATTTTTAGCCAGTTGTTGTGTTTTGGAGTCCAAGGAGAACCATTAAAATGATAACAGGAAGAAAGAGAAGGAAGAAAGAGGAAGGCACATACGTACTAGAGGTATAGTCATGGACAAAAAACAGAAAACATTTAAGATTTAATACACAGTTTGTCTGTTTCAGGGCTTAATGTCTAACTGAGCAAAGTAGAATGACAGCTCTCTAATTAAAACCCAGAAGGGGAAAAAAAACACAAGGAAAGAAACATTAACACAGTATAAAGATATTTTGCCTCCTGTGTCTTTTGCCTTTGTGTCTTTTTCATGCCAAATTTATATTCTTCTATTTAGGATAATGGCTAATAAAAGAATCCAACTTCAGAAACATTTAACTTGGAACAAAGTTCCCCACATTTTTGAAGGAAATCATTAAGAAGTGCATCCTGGGATATTCTCTGAAGCAGAGGGCTTCAGTGAGTTCTGTGAAGTTCCCTGAAGCAGCTGCAGTATGCTCCATCTTTGTAAGCTGAAGTACCTATAGTTTATGCTTGAAAAATCTCACTCCTTATGGGCACGCTCACTCTAGAATGTCAAAATACATCTTTTTAATGAAAATTCCAACTGTAGAGCACTGAGATAGGTTACACGATGGCTTAAGGCTACAGTAATCTTTTGCCTTGATAGGATTGGAAATCAAAAGTTAATGTTAAACACTGTGTGTGAAAAACAAATGTCCATTTCAGGAGTAATTCTTACAGCCCAAGGCACTATTTCAACATATTAGTATTCTGCTCTAGAATTTCTTGTTCTGTTTTAGTTTTGCTTTTTTTTTCCTTTTCTTTTCTTTTTTTTTCTTTTTTTTTTTTTTTTCCCCCCATTACTGGAGCAAAATACAATGTGGATGTACTCTGCTCTTTCCTGAGGAAAACAGATACATTTATTATTAATGTAGCAAATTATTTACATTGCTGATGAAGAAATAACCTCCATACTAATACCAAGTTCAGTGGCCCTTTCATGGCAGCTGTTAACACCTCTTCTCACTGTCAGAAACTTCCGGATTTTGACTTGGAAAGGGTCTTTTCATTTCACAGCAAGATAAGCAGTTCTAATTCTTTTTCTATTGAAGCAAGAGAATAGTATTTTAGCCTGGGATGGGAGGAGTCAACATTATGCAGTGAGAAACTCCTAACTACTTCTAACTGCAAACCAATAAATTTCTTTTCTAAAACCAAGGAAGAAAAATAGACTGAAAATAGATTGAACGGAAAAAAAAAAAACACCCACAGAATAAAAGGAAACACATAGGACCAAGGGAGAAAATCAGAGTAGAGAAAAAGCAAGAATGTAAATAAGCACAGGGAGCTTGGGGAAATCAATCTGGGTTTTAGTCTGGATGAAGACCTACAAATCATATGCCATAACTCAACTCTGTCCAAATGGACAGAAATGAAAGACAAGAAAGATATCAAAGTAAAAAGAGGACAGAAGGGTGGGGAGCCCCAGAGACTATTTTGCTTTAAGCATCATATAGTTTATTAGAAAAACTAAATGATATTCTACAGTAAAAGAAATGACAGATGCAAAGTTCTGCTGTGGTTCAGCTTTGCTCTTGTGTATTTTAGCAATTTTAACTAAAATGTTACAAAATTCTAAGTGATTTTTTGTTAATACATTTCTGCGACAAAATCAGGCAATGAAACATGGAGTACATCTTATTCAGATCACTAAAACAAATCAGTAAGTTCTATAAAGCACATACTGTCAAAAGGCCAAAGCCATAAAATGCATTAATCTCTTATACAATGTGAACGGAGCACTAGAAAATATACTGTAGGGAATAATCCTATGCTGGCAAGAAGACAGACTAGATGACTTTACAAGTCTTTTCTGTAAATTTCTATGATGTTATCCATGCAGCACATAACCTTTTCTCATTAATCATATGACTGCTAACACATGGGTAGTTTGAAGAGATATCAATGTTTTCAAATATTTAGGGATTTAAGAGATGGCATCTGGCTTTATCCCTCGCTGCAGGGCAAAAAAGTTCTATGCTTACCAAAATAATAATAAAAATAATTATAATTCAGGGATCATCTACATACTCAAGTACACAGAAATTGACTTATCTCTAAAGAATACTGGAAAAAATCTCTCATCTTCAATCTACTTGAATTGTGTTGCACATTTATGCAAGTCGTAACAATGCTTTTCTGTACAATTCTAACATCTATAAGAAATTTCTTATTTATAGTACTTGCCACATTCTGACTTTTCTGTGGATGTGCACTGTTGTTGTTTTCTGAACATCTACATAGAGTGGAAGATGAACAGTTGAACAAATACTTATGAGACAGTTCCCTAAGGGGCTCATGCAGTTGTCTTGACTTCTCATTTGCTTTAGTGATACTGAACCTGCAGAGACCATGACTGCTGATGGGTATGAACCAAAGACTGGAAATATCAAATAGCGAACAGCTGAATTGATGTATTACTGAGTTTGTTCAGGTGCAAATGATTCACTTTTGAGATCATATTCACCTGTCCATCACTCTTAGTCAGGCTAAAACCAACAGAATGAAACACATGAAGTCTGTTCACTGGGGTCATCCAAATGGAACAAAGAACAAAATTTGTTGGATTATTGTCTTTGATAATTCACCTAGACCCATAGACACTCGCTTCTTCATTCTGTTCAGAATTGTCTCCTTCCACTAAGATACATTCTCCCTAATAGCTTCTATCATGGAATTATTTTCCCCTCACACTCAATGACTCAACTCCCCCACATCCTGAAAGGAAAACAGCTGTCTTCACCCGGACTGCTCTACTGATCCAACAGAACTACTGTGAGCAAGTCTGAAATTCTTGTTGTTGTTTTATTTGTAGACCTAGGGAAGATTATGGAGTAAAGTATCCTCAACTTGAGCCTCCAGGGGCACAATATTGATTCCTTCTAACCACAGTGAGTTACAAAACATCTTACATGAGCAGTTCTTGGTGGATTTACTGCCTTGCCAAGTAAGCGAAGAGGAGATTAAATTAAATCATAGAACTCAAAGTATGAAATATCCTCCACCATTCCAGGATCTTTTTGCTCACTGGTTGCAAGTAAAAGCAGAAAGATGATTCCCCCACAGATTGCTCTTTGAGGGCTGGGTATGCAGCTGGCAGTTACTCAAGCCTATATTTGAAAGTACGGTGGGGATCAGGGAGAACTGGGAAGAGGGGAAAAGAGAGGGTTGCTGAGAAGGAAGGGCTATTTTGAGCTGCAATATGACTTTGTACTCTAGAAAAAGTGGTTTTTTTTCTGGGGAAATGGCAAAGGTTGAGAAGGGAAAGTCTTTACCGTTCCTGTAAAGCAATAAAAACTTAAAATACGTAGAATCTGAAGAATGAGAAATCTTTTAAAAATAAATTCCAATATTCTCTCCCTCAGCAGTGGATGAACAAACTGTCACTAAAAATCATAAATACTAGGTTAATAGAAAGAATAGTAATAAAGCAGTTTGCTCTCTTGGAAAACAGATCTGCTCTGTGTGCCTTTTTGAGTATGACCAGCACAGATTTATTGCAGGTCCTTAAGTGGTATGACAGCTAACTATTTAGAATGAAAATTATTCCACATAAAAAAGCATCCCACTCTTTTAAGAACTGATAAATACCTAGAAAATATGTTAAGAACAAGGCCAACTGAAAGCAAGAAAGATACTTCATTTTCCAAAATATCATTAGAGAAGAATTTTTTTCTTTGTAACTGAAATTTGCCATGGATGCCTTCTTATGTGACATATTAAGAAACTTGTTTTATTTCCTGACCAGAAAATCATTAAAGATTTATTAAAGATTATTCCTCTGACAATACAATTTTCATTTCACTTGTTTAACCTTTTTGGAGAGTTACTTAAAGTGCATAAAGATTATTTAAAATGTGGTAGAATAGATATCTCTCTTGTAACAGTTACTGTGCTTCCCAAAGACATAGCTGGAAATGTTATACTTAATGCAATATACTGCACAGCAAAATGAACAGTATAATAACTAAGAAAGTCTTCACATTGTAAGAGAATCTTGAAGTGTCCTCAAAAAGACTGGGAAAGTACCAGAAACCCTTCTAGTGAACAAGGTTGTCTTTAATAGAAATTTGCATAAAATTTGCCAAATTAGTTATAAGCCCATTTCTGCTTCTTTTAAACGAAATGAGAACAAAAAAGCTAGAGGGAAGAATTACATTTAGGAGCAAACAATCAGAATAGCTTTTAAACAGGAGATATATGTTCTAATCACCTGCTTGCCAGGCACATTTGCATATAACAGTAGTCTTTATTCACAACTCTGCTGTCTTTCTGAACCATTTGCTCCACTTCCCTTGCTTTTATTTCTCATCTGTAAAAAATATCACAATTATTTTACCCTCCTTGACAGGGTGGTGTTATGATTAATTAGTTATTGTCTGGAAAGTAGTATAAAGATAAAAAGCAACATAAAAGCACAACTGAGTATCTGAGAGCTACAAAGTGGCAAGAGACCCCCATTATCATTGATCCAAGATACAGAACAGTAATGTTGTAAGAAGCAACATGTGGGAATTTCAAGGAAAACAATGAGTAAGAATAAAGGAGGGAAACCCTGAACAAGAGTTAATACTTAGTTTACAGAGGCTCTAGACTTTGGCTTGTGTTCTCATTAAAGCTAGAAAAATCAGACATTGTGCCAAATGTATAATGTAATATAAAAAGTATTTTAAAATAGAATTCTTCCTTCCCACAAAATGCTTTTTCCAAATCCCTTATTGTGCTCTGCTCACTTACTCATTAGTTCTCTGTCCTGCTTGCTTATAAAAATATACTTTCATTGGTTTTCTTTCTACCTTCTATCTTAGTTTAGCCATCACAATTCATTCCTGTCAATCTCTTGTATTACCATATCAAGATTAAATCCAGATGAGAGCTCCTGCCAGATAAGAAATAAATTCCTTCATGGATTAGACCAGTCTGCCCAGCAATGTAATGGGATTGAAAGCAAAAATACTACAATTTTACTGTTGCTCTAGAAATTATGTTCCTTCCCTTCAAAAATTTTTCTAAGTCTTCAAAGTGGAGTTCAAAAGATGGAAATTTCACACTTTGGTTTTTTTTCCCCCACCAAAAACACAGCATTTAAAAGGAAGATGATTGCAAAGATGAAGCAGACTGAGAGACGGTTTCCCCTGACAGTGAGAGGTCAAGTTACACTTGTAAGGCATGTAAAAAGACTATAACAACATGATAGTATCACTGATGCTCCAGGAGCTCTCTCCTTCCATGATCCAATGACAGACATACCAGTACCTGCATGGAGTATTGCAAATTTTCCAACTTCACTGCCAGCCTGAGTGATTTTGATATTTTCCTTAAATCTCCAAACTTTTTTAAGCCACGTGATTTCTATTTCAGATTGGCACAAGCAGAAAATTTTACGGTATGGTGAACAGTTTCAAAATATGAGTTCTAGACAGTTAAAAAGAAGTAAAGGAATTAAGCTTAGGTTATTTAATGTAAAGTTTTTTGTAGCTCAAAAACAGATAAGTAGACAGATACGTGCAAACCAATGGTCAAAGGAGACTTTCTCTTCTTCCCTAAGTACGTCAAGATGAAGAAAAAGAACAGTCAATAATCGTCATCATCCACTTTTTTCATTGTAGCTACAGTCTAATTGAATGAAAGACAGAAATGTCTGATACTCTCAGATTTCATATACCCTTGGTAGTCATTAGGCAAAAAATATGTTTCAGGATAATGAAGAAAAGGATAGGTAGAAAAATCTCATAAAAATCAGCCAGTACATTTAGAAGTTTTGCCATATCGTCAAGGAATAGAGGTTATAGGTATGTGCTATAAGGAAAAAAAAAAAGCAGTAAGAAAAAAAAAAAAGCAGTAAGAAAATTCTGGTAAATTTGCCGCAGAAAAACTCTAAATGCAACATATTATTTTTATATCTTTTTGTTTGTTTGTTTGTTTGTTTTGTGTGTGTGTGTGTGTTTGTTTTTTTTTTTTTTACTTTTACTAATGCCATAAGGGGAAAACAGCTGGCCTTCATGGAAATATGCCCAGCTTTCCAAAAGCAAATAGGCACTGGCAAATGAAAAGCATCTTTTGCACAACATGGTTGTTAAAAACTTCCAAGAGGATCCCTTGATTTTTTTTTTAACTGCTACAAGAGTACAAAGAAAAATAAAGCAAGTATTCCTCTCTACACACATACATGAATTATATTCAAGCAAGCTATAAATCCACTTAAAATACACAGTATTAATCTTATTACCGATGTATATTGATCATTGATTAAAAGAAGTTTAGTGCGTTCAGAACTTCATAACCATCTAAAAATATTATCTAATAGAAAACCTTTGCAAGCAAAAATCTGAGAAAATAGACTTTTTTTAGAAGACTTAGTTTCCCTGAGCTCCCTGGCAACTGTTTCACACCACCACACCGTTTTCTAAAGAAAATCCCACAGTTCTTGTTAACCTTTGCTTGACATTACATGGTAACCAGGCTATGGTCAACCAATTCACCACGTCTACCTTCTTTAAATATCGATCAATATAATTTTTATCATTTATGCAGACTTTCCATTATATCCACATAACAAAGTCTCAAATAACTCAAAATTTCTTGCTAAGATACCTGACTGTGAATTGCCCTTCATAGTGCTGGTCTATGCAGGACTTTCACAAATGTAGAGCAGAAATTTCCTGAACATTTTTCATAACAGCCAAATTTATCCTCTTCAGTAGTCAGCTACTGACATTTCTCTCTTGAATGAAGAAGACTTCAGTGGATGAGATCTTTAGCAATTAGGGTCCAGAGCACAAGTCTCAAGAGGAACAGCTGAGGGAACTGGGATTGTTCAGTCTGAAGAAGAGGGGGCTCAGGGGAAATCCCATCACTCTCTACAACTGCCCAAAAGGAGATTGTAGCAAGGTGGGAGTTGGCCTCTCCTCCCAGTTAACTAATGACACAACAAGGGGTACTGACCTTAAGCTGTGCCAGGGGAGGTTCAGGTTGGGTATAAGGAAAAATTTCTTCTCAGAAAAAGTTACAAGGCATTGGAACAGGCTGCCCAGGGAGGTGGTGGTGTCACCATCTCTGGAGGTGTTCAAGGAAAGGATAGATGTGGTAGTGAGGAACATAGTCTAGAGTGGTCACAGGCAGAGGTTGATGGCTAGACTAGATTATCTTGGCCATCTTTCCAACCTTAGTGATTCTGTGACTCTATATTCTGACAACGTAGCATAAAACAAAATATTTGTAGAAAATGTGTTCTCATTTGCAGATGGATGATCTCAGTGTAGCTACAAGAATGTCCTGTTATCTTTCTACTACTGCACTGCGGTACAAGTACAGAAGCAACTGTGATTTTCAGGGAGAAAGCAACAAACACAACCAAGAGAAAATCCTCCAGCATCAGCTCTGGAGGCATAATCACTCCAGAGAAAAGTCTGGAATTCATAAAAAGCATTAGCTACCAAATATGTGACCACAGTAATTGCCAACACCAACTATTTGACCACAGGATCCAGTTGACTTTAGCCACAGCCGTTCCCAATTTAAAGCCAGAAACATTAATGTAATAGATCTAAAATAGCCAAATATATCACATGGCATGTCCTAGCAGTGAAAGGGCTCCTTCACTGGGCAAAGCGCTGGCTGCCAGTGCTGCCCTGGGAAATGACAGCATGAGCTGTCTCCCTCAGCTGAGTTCCAGCCAGCTGGCAGGAACTGCTCCTGCTTTCTGCCTCCCTCTCTTCAGAGTGCCTTTAGCTTTTTAGGAAATGATTCTCAGTGCCTTTCCTTCACCCACGCAGTAAGGAAAAAATTAAATGAAATTTACCAGAAGGAGTAGAAAAGGACTGCTATTATGGAACAGGTTGTAACAGGCTTCCCCAGTCCTGGGAGGTACCCAAGGCCAGGCTGGATGGGGCCCGGGGCAGCCTGATCTGGTGGGGGGCAATCAGTCCACGAGGGAGTTGGAACTGGGTGAGCTTTAAGGTCCCTTACAACCTAAACCATTCTGTGATCCTATGGTCATGAGATGGCATTTCTAAACATTTTTGGCAAAGGAGACTGAGAAACCTGCCTTCACAGGAATAATCAGACATCTGATGTGAAAGTCCAATTCATCTTAAATATGGATTGGAGTAATGAGACAAACCTATTTCCTTTAAAATTCCATACAGCAGCATACTTGGGTGAATTATTTCGTTGTTCTTGAACATAAGTGTCTTTTAATAACAAGGACAAGAAGTAGGCAGCCATGTGAACCCAGACACTGCTAAGCACGTCACCTACTTACAGCATACTTCCTTCTCTGGTGGCCTTGGAGCGAGACATCTTCTCAGCACAAACTGCAGACACAGCACAGGAGCACACAGCACGGTTAATTGTGGGAAACACAGATACACAGTGTCACCTGAGGATGATAGTTATGAGGGAGGGAGCTCTAGATCTGGGCTAGTCTGGGTGCAGAACAGGAGGATCCGCAGCGCTCAGATGCGTCTGGCTTTTGAAGAGGCACCAGCTAAAGCCAACAAGCCACTTTATTGCACGGGGATTATAACCAAGCCAAAGAAAGGCCAGAAAGCTGTCAGAACAGTCCCAGACTCTGTACTCCACAGCCTTCAGTCTTCCTAATGGGACACCACATTCTCAATCATGCTGCTGAGCTGCAGCATCAGCAGCATACATCTGAAAAAGCAGAGAAAAACATGGTAAACACAATCAGTACAGTCCAGTTTTAGTCCCAGATTAAAGTGAATTAATTTTAGTATGTACATCTTTACATTTTGGTACAGAAAAAAATGATATATATAATTTTTTTTTGTATTTTTCTTTTACAGTAAAACAAGTCCTCCTGCACAGCACCTGTAGATAAATCATTGCAGCAAAGAGTGCCCAAGTGGTGAGACAAGCTTTAGTGATCGGAGTTCAATACCTACAAATAACGGCAGCCTTGTCTCCATCACCTCATGGTGATGGCAGTTTCATTTCCCCAAAATATCTATCTGCCCATGTAGTTTAACCATGTCTGTAAGAATATCTACAAAAGCAACACTCACTAACTCCCAGCACATTCATAGGAAACACTTCTGACATTCTGCTCTTTTCTAGCTATGCGGTGAATTAGTTGTTTTCACATTCCTAACTTGACTGGCAAAACAAATTTCTTCTTATGATGTTTTAGCTCAATATATTTATTATAAAATATCTAAAAAGCGCCATTAGGATGCAGGCTAACACATTAAAATCTTTACTGGCTGCCACCACTAAAATGAGTGAACAAATACTTCTGGTTTGTTGTTTTCTTCTGAACAAAATCCTGTTGAACACTAAAAATGTAGAAAAACTTTTACGGTCTTTTCTGTGTTGACTGCATGGATGAGATACACACTGATTCTTTAGATCCTTACCAGTTGTGAATGACTAGTTTATTCACATAATGTACCTTTTCCTTTTTCTCTTTAATGATTGATTATCACCTGGGAATGACAGCATCACGTGAGACAGTCAGAAGATGCCTGACAGGAAGAGCATGGCGAAGCATTTGAGATATGGCAGATTTATAAGGAAGTCAACTGTGGAACAGTAATAGGAATCTGTGGAAAAATGTGATCCGTCGGGAAAAAAAAAAGAAGTAAAAAATGTACATTTTTCAATGGAGTAAAATAAGAAAGCATTAATGCGGAACAGTGGGTTTCCAGTATAGGCAGTCACAAACATTCAGAAGTTGGCTCAGGCATTACAACCAGGATGAAAACATCCTAGGAGACACCATTAAATGACCCAGACATAACTCTTGACAAAGCATTGGTAATTTGCTATGCAAAGTAAGCTGGTTTCCGGAAGAGGGATGGCCGTCTGTCATGACATATCTATTAAAAATCTGAAATAATTATAAGGAAATCTGACAGAAAAAAAGATCAGATAAGGTAAAAAGACACTTTTTCATAGTCAAGATTACAGAAAAGTGCATTATGAGCAATTTCAACAACTGAGAAAATGCTCAGCATTTGGAAAAAAAAATGCAAGAATCTGTAGAAAAGTTTCACCGTTTTGCTACAAAGTTGTAAAGGGACAGCAAATATAAAGGGAGTTCACAAACGTGGAAATAGCCATCCTCATTTCAAAACAATTGTTTAGAGAAAGAGAACATCCTGGAGAAAAATTAATGACCTACAAGCCAGAAAATGATAAAATCCTTTTGTTCTTTTTGTACTGAAAAGTAGTATAGAAGCTAACATGATGCTATTAAAAGTGCTCTCCAATAAAAATCAAAAGCAGTAAAAATGAATGGGTGGAAAGTCAAGCTGTCCATTAACAAATTGTATGTGTATTTGAAAATAAGAAATTGAAAAGATGTAAAATGCAGCCATCTCAAAGAGAAGTAGCAACTGCTGTTCTGAAATGTGACACAGCTCTCATCAGCAGGACAAACTGGAATGCAGGGAAAGCGAAGCAATTCAGGAAAAGTTGGTTTATTTTGCAGGTACTGGGGATATCCTTGGAAGGACATTGTGAAGCTTATTTTGTGTTTCTATTGGTATCAGAATGACTCCAATCTGAAGGAAAAAGTAAAAAAAAAAAAAAAATACAAGGTTAGCCACATTATTCTGAGAATCCCATACTGAGCAGAAGTCTCAGCAAAACAGATATATTGTCAGGTCACTGTCACGGAAAAACAAGTACTCTGATTCTAAGAAGACACAAGAGAATTAAATGAAAATATACAAGAATTTATATTTCGTTACATAGAGAGATTTTAAAGATAAGGCTGATGCAGAATGATTTTTATAAAATGTGTGAATCTGCAAGATTTTATGAGAGAAAAAAAAATCAAACCTTGCTCTTGTGTCCTTAGGAGAACCTCTTGCCTAGACCTCCACTTGGATTCTATACAGCTTCCACAGTGCTTCACTGGGAAATATAACAGTTGCAAAGTTGCGGATTTCTACATAGAGCACATTTATGATCTGAGAGAAAATAATGAGAAGGTATAACTTAAGGCCATATCAACACTCGGAGTTGCTATTTCTTCCAGCATCACCTTCCTTTGAGTTCCTCCTCTCCTTCTTCCTTACCACTGCAGAACTTTTCCCTTACAGTTAGTAACACGTTTGGATGAAAGAGAAAAATATCCCCATCACCAGGATGATTCCAAAGTGAGAAACAAAAGGAAACGCAGCAAAGGGATATGGGCTGCCAATAGCAAACATAAAGGGATCACTCGTATACCTGCTTCAGACAACCAAGTAAAAGGTACAAAGGTTTTTTGAAGCAGTAAACTGCACAGGGACAATTTTGCTGATCCAGCTCCCAGTCTAGAAAAAGTGTCAGATTCCCACAGTTTGGAGAAAGGATCAGGTGCTGGTAGATGTACTAGCGCTAGTTAAACAGTCATATTTTCTACAGCACAAATAAAGGCATCATAGTTTGTCTCGAAATTCTGTTCTTTGTTAAATTCTTGCAGCCAGAGCTGAGTATGTTTTCACTTATACAAGAAAAAATATATAGATCAGCTGCTACAACAGCAGAGTTGGAAGAGGTGAAATTCTCTACTACCTCTGAAACTTTGCAGTTGTTCTAACCAACAAAGGTTAATAAAAGCAAAATGTTTTAAATATAAAAGCTTTAGATTTATTACCTCCATGCCGCTTTCCAGCTAACTTTATCATTCAGTCACGTAAGTATAAAATAATGACTTGCAGTTGCACCTTCTCAAACAATGAGGCAAAGGACTATGGCAAGGAGCACAAGCAACTTTTGCTGAGAACAGAGACTCTACCCAATTGGCTAAGGACAAACAAAACCTTTTAAATGGAGTCATCCAGACAAAAACTCTCAGCCTTTAAAACAATATGACAGTATAATAGCTTTTCCTCTCACAGTGTTCCTATCAAAAAAAACTTCATTACTCAATAATAATTAATCCCAGGGTTCCCCCTGATGGGAGTGCCAAAATTGCTTGAACTTTTCCTATCCAAAATTAATTGCAGATCAAGCAGCACTGAAGTCCAGTTGTCCAGGATTTATTTATTGTTGAAACATACTGTAAGCATTGTTTAATTCTCCCACTTTCTGAATAGCTGGCTATGGAGATGGAAATACTTGTCATGTTTATCTGTTCCTGGATCCCTGTTATTAGCCCTTGTAAATGCAAACCAGCATTATCACATTCTAAACACCTAAGCAAACTATCAGCATTGGAAAACAACACAAATGCAACTCTGGTGTGGAAAAATGTTGAAAATAAAAAAGGCATGAGTCTTTTTTTTTTTTTTTTTTTTATTATCTGCTGGTCATTAACAAAGGGTTCCATGGAAAATATATTCTGAAATATCAATTAGAAAAAAAAAAAAAAAAAGTTGCTGAGTTGACATTTGGTTTCTAAACAGCTGGAGAGAAACACATTCACCTGTGAGTCGTCAAGAAAAAATAAAGAGCATATGCGTTTCAGTTATTTTTATGTTTAGACAGAGTTCAAGGAGAGGTGGGCTTACAAAGAGTGTATCTAAATAACAGAAGCAAGGAAGAGCAGTGGGTTTTGGGAAGAAAAACGTATCTTTTCTTGAAAGAAAGAAAATACCCCATGACTGCATATTACACATACTCAGCCTAGGAGTTGGATTCTGCAAGGTGTTAAGTGTTCTGGCTTGGTTCCAACAAACCACTTAATCACGTACTTAACTTTAACTGCATCCACAGTCCTGTAGAACGTGAATTAGGCTGACCTTAAAAAGACTGCTTTAGAATACTTGAAATCACATGCTTGTAACTCCTATTGGATTGAAGGAAATAGGCAACCTTTAAAAACTCCTGTTATTTGAAAGTGAAAGGCAAAAATTGTTACAGCTACAGCTGAGGGAAATTTCATTTGAAAATGGTGTGTATCTGAAGTCGTCTTTCATGGAAGTTTTGCATTTCTCACTGAGAAAAAAAACTCCAAAATATTGGTCCTCCCTGTTCTTCTGCTACTAAGCACAACAGGAAGAATAGCAGCTCACATTCTTTTAAACTTTTGTCATTCTCCATTTACCAATTTCCTTTTTTTTTTTTCATTCTAAAATTTGGGGAGTTTTATTCTAGGGTTTTAAGGAATTATAAAGCAGCAAGAAGAAAAAGCAGTGGGACAAGACCTTGTTAGTTTTATCGTAGGAAAGAAGGGAAGAGCGAGGAAGGCATAAAAATGTCCACACGTTATAAGTCTGAAATTAAAATATTTGTAGCCTCAATAAATTAAATATTTTTGTTTAATGTGCAAGTGTGAGGTTGCATTTTCTGATTTCTGAAGCTGTCTTTACAATCAGAATTGGCACTAATTTAAAATAGAACAGTCCTCTGAAATACCAGAGGTCCAGAATAAACACTGGTAGCACAAGAATTGCAAATGCAAGCACAACAGAGGAGCCAAGTTTATCTGAGTGATCCCAGAGAGTTCTGCTTCCTGTTAAGCAGTGCCCATTTCTCCTAAAACTGTGCTCCATTTTCTTGCAAGACAGCTGGCACTGAACCACCTCCTAAGAGTCGGTGTGCTGGCCTTTAACCGCCATTGCTACAACTTAATGGAGGTGCCTGCATAACATGATCCCACCATGTGTTGTTGGTGCACACATCCCACCATCCAACACTCCAGCCAAAGTCCTCAGAAACCCCCTAACATGTTCTTCACCTAAAACAAGAGTTCTACTGGGTCCATGACAGAATTTTTAACTATTTCTTATAAACAATTCTGAATCTAACACAGAAAATATATAGAGTGAATAGAATTGGAGGTCAATATTTTTAAGGGCTTACCTATAAAACGTGGAACAGAATAAAAACATCTTATCAGTCTAGTCTATTTCTCAGTTCCCACTTTCAGGTATTTCTCTTCCTCATCTGAGATGCGTGCTACAAACTGTTTAAATACAGCGACATGCTGTTTTACCATTGACTGTATCCCTGAGAAGTCTGTGTGGCTGTTCCCTCACCAGAAGTACAAGAAATAAAATGTCAGCATGACCCAAAGAGTAAGTGGACTCGCAGAACACAGTCAACTTTTGAAATTATTGTGAAAAGAGGAAAAAAGTTACAGTGCTTTTGAAGTAATATCTTTCTAGATGGAAAAGTCTAGAAGAAGCAAAAGACATTCATGACATCATAATCCAGATGGGGAATTAACTAGCACAGCAACTACTTTTAGAAATGCAGATTCAGCCTCTCCAGGAATCCCAGCATCAGCCCCACACAATGATTGCTTCTGACATGGAAGATATGGGAGGCTTTTCCCAAAACATCAAGCTGTTCTCTCCCTAACTCCTTCCAGTATTGCTGTCAGTGTCAATATTGATTTGAAAATTTAGAAAGCCTCTGTCCATCTGCGTGGTAAAAGCAAACACTTGATTCAATTTCCTGCATACAAAAAAAAAAAAAAATCACTCTGAAGAATGATACATGATGGTGGATGATAGTGGATAGTCATATTTAATGAGAAAAGCTTGAGAAAGCAAGGTAGCGAATGCAAATAAACATGATTAAAGAAAGCTAGTCCAACCCCCAAACCCAACCCCACCATATCCACTATACCATGTCCCTCAGTGCCACATCTCCGTGGCTCTTGAACACCTCCAGGGACAGTGACTGCAGCAACTCCCTGGGCAGCTTGTTCCAATGTATCACCACTCCTGAGAAGAAATGTTCTCTAACATGAAACCTGAACCTCCCTTGGTGCAACTCGAGGCCATTATCTCATACTATCACTGTTACCTGGGAGAAGAGGTAGATCCTCACCTTACCATAACCTCCTTTCAGGCACTTGTAGAAAGCAATAACTCTCCCCTTCTCATCCTCTTCTCCAGACTGGACAATTCCCTTTAGCTTTACACTATTTAAGATGAAAAAAAAAAAAAACACCACTCTTCTATCACAAATGGAAATGGCTGGCAAGACTATTTCTGACACTATCAGTTCTCCATCAGAAACTAAAAATGGCCCCATTTAACTTTTTCCATTCTGACAGAATGGTAGTTCTGATCATGGTATGTTGAGCAGTCAAATCCCCATCTGAACAAGTGAACCAAACACATGCCCATTTGCCTACATTTGCACAGGGAATTAAGCCACTGAACTTACAGAAACCTCATTATCTAGGCTCAAGAGGCAAATGTCAGTTCCAAATCCCAGGCAATGTGCTAATAAAATTTGACCTATACTGTGATAGTTTTCTAAGGACTCTTAAATCCATCCTTCTCCCTGTAGTAGACTGAGAAAGGGTAGTATGTAGCACAAATAAACATCGCTCAGCTCTAGAATTACTGCTATAGAGAGCTCTGCATGGCTGGCATATTTTCTGTGTTGCTCGCAAAGCAGCAGGCATCTCCCTTTGTTGCTGATGCAGATTGTTTCCAATCTCTCAGCGTGCCTTTCTTAGCCACTTGCTCCTGAAACTTAAAAGGAAAACAGTGCAAACTTAATTTGAAAAATGTTTTGCAGATTTCAGTGCAGGAGGGGTTGGGTAAGTTGGAGGGGGTAAAAGAAACAGTTTCACAGTGTTATTGAGGCCATGTGTGACAGGCTAAATGAAACCTTCAGGCCATTCTGTCACAAGTTATTTTCACTTCTTGCAATTTGCACAGGAAAGTGGGTGGCCATACGTCTAGCTGTTCTTGTTTTTCAGCAAATAGAACTAGGAGGGTTTTAATTTTTTTAATATCTTAGTTCATAGCTGCTATGCCTTTATTGTTTTCAGATTGACTATGCGCAACTGAACAAGTTTCCTCATTAAACACAAACACAAAAGCAGATGATGATCATGCTGATGATACTGCTTGCTGCTGTGAATTACTTCTATGTATCAGGCTATATTTATCTTTCATTCTGCTAGCAGAAAGGTCATTGTTGTGGTTTAACTCAGCAGGTAGCTCAGCACCACACAGTGGTTCACTCACCCCTGCCTCCCAGTGGGATGGGGAGAGAATCAGGAAAAAACAATGAAGCAGAACTTGTGGGTTGAGATAAACACTATTTACAAAAACAAAAATGGAAGAGGAAAAAAAAAAAGTAGTAATGGTTATACATACAATCATTTTTTCATATGTTTTTTTCAAGTTTTTTTTTTTCCACATGATGTTATATAGTATGGAATATCCCTTTGGATGGCTTAAGTCAGCTGTTCTGGTTCTGCTCCCTCCCGGTTCCTCATACTCACCAGCCCGCTTGCTGGCGGGGTAGTAGGACAAACTGAGAAAACTGAAGTGCCCTTGGCTCTGTCCTGCACTGCTCAGTAATAATTAAAACATCGGTGTGTTATCAACATTGTTTTCCTCCTAGAGCCATAACACAGTATACGATGCTTTGAATAAAATCAGCTCTGTCCCATCTGAAACCAGGACATGCATTGCCTTACACATCACAGAATCAGAGTGTAAATGCCAGTCTTTGTCTAAGGTATTTAAAGGAAAATAAACAGAATTTTAATAAGGTTGACAGTAAAAACAATAAGCAAGACATTCCTTTTCACCTTCTAAAAAAAGTCAAGACTGAGATAAACACAAATACATTTTTTTCCCTGTACTTAAAGTATGGTACAGGGCAAGGATAGGACTGTTTTCATAGTCCATCAGACTAAGAAAGGACACCTAACTAAAGTATCAGTTGGAGTGACATAAGTAGTAATGGGACTGCACCCTAAATAGCAAATTCGGAGAAAAGAGTCCCAGGGACACATAAAAGAGCTTCACGTTTCCAGTTTGTCTCACAGTTTAATCTGTTAAAATGGATTTCTCCTTCTGCCTTTTGATTAACTGTATTATCTTTTCAGTTTCCAGGCACATTCAAGCTGCAGAAGTACGTAATATACTCAGTGATCAAGTTTCCCCTGAGAGGTAGGAGTGGACCTCCATAACTTTAGGATTTCATTGCTTTGCTCCTCTTCTCCAATTTGAACTACTCAACATTTCTGAATGAGTAGAAACCATCATTTTTCCCTAATTCTAAAGCAGCTGGCCTATACAGAAAAGCAATTGTTTGGGAATATAGATTTCTAATATCTACTATAAAAAAAAATTCAACAATGGAAAGTGGAAAGACAGTTCATCTATGAGATAATGAATTGCAGTTCTGGTAAAACAATCGCTTAATCTACTCTTCATTTAACTAGACAGTAGTCAAGATGCACTCTGGGGGAAGTACTGAGAGTACCACTCTTCATAAAAGGGTCAATTCATGTGAAACAGCTCAATCCCAGCGTAATAGGTTTTGCATTGTAATGTTACTCCCAGGGAGATGGCCTTCTGGAAATTGATATTCCAGACTGGAAATTGTGCTACCATAAAAGTTAGAAGTCTTTATAGAGTGAAAAACATATACGCATATGTCAGGGACAAAAAAGGAAGCTGGGTCAATTTGCTTTTCTTTCTCTACCCTGGTCCTATACTGGTCCTTTATCCAAATATCAATCTCTTTTCATGCTACTCAGTCTCTATCTCATTTTAAGATCTTTACCAAAGTCATTCCAATTTTATCTCCCCATTAGAATATGAATTCCCATTCCAAGCGCTCATTCTGTGCAGGCTTCCATTTGTGTTCTAGTCTTGTTTCTTACCTTGACATGTCTTTCACTCCCTACATAGCTTTCATCTAATCTTTATTTTCCAAATTCTAACTAGTCTTTCATCTCTACCTGTAACTGAATGCACTAAACTATTCCAATACAGTAGTCTTCTGCAGGTCTTAAAATGCTGTAATTAAATTCTTAATGAACTACTTTTTCCAGTGCAGACTGAGTCTTAGTTTTCCAAAATTTCCTGCTATTTAAAATAGACTATACTACTTGAAATCAATGTATGACATCAAAAATATGCAGCCCTTCTCTAAGAATTGTACCCAGTTTAATCAGCTTGAGCCTGCGATGCAAAACCAACAGCCACAATGTTTTACCTGCTTTTGACTGCTCACACATAACTTCAATTTACCATCAGTCTCTACAATACATTTTTGATCTAATATCGCTGCATCTCTGGGAGAAAAGAAAACATCTATACACACATGTATGCATATTATTTGTATGCTCAAATATACAATGTAAAGAACAAATAAAACTCAGTGTTGTCAGTAATTCTTTCCAAAATTAAAGGCTTCAAAACCAGTTTGTGATTCACTTAACAAGTCAAATTCTTGATCTGCTACTTTGGTTTGAGAGGTAACTAAATTTGAAAAGGTGAGACCCAAGAGGTGATTTCACTATACATCTATATTTTAGAGAAGAGAACTGAGTATACTTTCATACTCAATTTTAGAGAGACAAATAAAACATCCCCACCTTTTCATCTATAAACTTCAGCTTTTAGATAATCAGGTAGTCCTGTGTCTGACTGCATTCTAATTCTTAGTAAAGTTAAAAAAACAACCTGGTACCACTTTCACTACCCTCAAGAAAACTCAGGTCTGACTGGCCAGGGATACCAACACTGTCAGGAGAAAGGAGAACCTATTCTCAACACTGGGATTAAAATAATTTAGTTTAGCCTTTCCAAAGAAGGCTGAGATAGCATTACCAACAAATACACTATGGAGTGAATATCATCAAGGGCAAAGGACTGTCAAAGCCAAAGATCAACGCCAACATAAAAGCAAAAGGAGGAAAGGATATGTGGCAAGTTTTTCTGTGTGTAAAGGGAAATGATTTCCTCCTCAGATGCAGTTTGCTACATCATAATTTATACCTAATTATATTGTACAGGACTACTCAAAACATACCTTAGGAATCACAGTTTGACCTGTAATCTATTTCTTTCTTCTGTGGATAGCAAATTAATAGAACAATTATGTAACATATGAAGCGGCATATCTTATTTAAATACATACCCAGAATGAAAGAATTCAGGATTCACAAGAAGCGTGACAGCATACATATACAATCATATAAACCCTTTTCATCCTTAAGACTCAGGCACCACAGTATGCACACAAGCCTACATGAGATAAACTGCACAGCATCATTGCTGTAATTTGGTCCAAAATCTGTGCAGTTCATTCTGTACTTTATGCAGAAGTTATTCTCTCATTTGCTTTCTATTCTCTATGTGCAGCAATCTCTGCTTCTTCCTTTAATTAATAGCCCCACACCAAAGCAACACAAGAGAAAGAAAGAACATTCCAAAGCCCATAGCCCATAGATCACAGTCTTCTTAGTACCTTAGCATCTCCCAGGAAATGAGAAAGCAGGAGATGAGGATCATAAAGACCTGGATAACACCTCATCCTCTAGTGGGAGTTCATTTTGCAGCTTCATTGCTGCATTGCTCAGCACCTTCACTCTGCTTTGATTTAATAAACCAGCTATTCCTGGACTTTTATGTTAAGAACTAGGGATAGAAATTAACTTAAATGCTATCATTTTTATATTTTACTTTCATATCATGACATCAGAACAAGCATTTTACTTTTGTTTAACTTTATCCCAGTGGACCACAGCACAGGGAAAATTATGTCAAATGAGAACAAAGAGCATCAATTTATATACCAACAAATCATGCTGTGTTTCAACAAATGTATGACGGATTTGGGAGTTTCCTTCACCCTGAGCAGCTGTAACAATAAAAGAGCAGTGATGTAACATTCATCAATAAAACTTTCTAAAAAATCTTTTCTTACAGACAGATGTAGCACCTGCAAGAGACATTCATGACAAACACACATCTTGCTATGCTTGCCTTTTTTCATCATATGTTTGGTATATAAAGAATACCTGTTTTTCAATAGGTATGAACACACTATGCCACCAAATTCTTGTTCTTAAGTGAAACAAATATAGAGATACAGTATAAACAACCAAAAATAATACAATAAGGTATAGCATAGATATCACAGCAGAGGAAATTCATTACATCACAGATCTCCTCTGGAGAACTCAGGTAAAAAGTAGCTTGGGAAACAATGAGTAATTGGCCAGGACTCTAAACTTACGTCAAGAAATTTCTCATTGCCCCATTTACAACATCTGTAGCAAGAAAGAGTACTTGAGTCATGTTTAAGGACCCAGTGCTTTAACAGGTATTCAGCATAACATACTATATAAACAAACTGAACAATTTACAATGGCCAACAATTCATTGGCTATGCTCATACTTCAGATTCATATCTGTAAAAAGAAGAACCAACAGAACATGCCAAGGGGTAGTGAGATAGCCAAAAGCCTACAAGTTAAAGAAAATGAGGAAAGGACACAGTGTTCCTCAGCCTGGCTAAGTAACGTCTTCCAGACACGAGCATGAAATTAAACAGAGAAGCTGAATTACTTCCAATGTACAGATATTGCCCTCATGAAATGGGACAGGTGACCTACAACATAAAAAATGCACTTAACTGTAAACACTAGAAAGTGATGCTAAAAACATGAAAAATAAAAGCTGTGAAAGATATGCAGTGAAAGATGCACTGACATAATCAAAGGAAGGAGAAGAAAAGGAAAAACACCTACCTCATCCAAAGGCTGCATCATTAACTTACAAAGATTTTTTTTAAAGGCAAAAAGAACACTACATACTCAGAAACATTCAGAAGAATAGTATTTATTAGAAAATCATGGGCTGCTGTGCCCCCAAAAAAAAAAAAAAAAAAAAAGCTTTCCAGTTTATTCTACTATTCCTATTAAAACTCAGGGCCCCCATTGAAAAGTTTTTAAAAATGGCTTCCTTGCCTTACAATGCTTCAGCTCCACCAATGTTAAGCAGAGCTTGCTCTCACAGCCGCTACTTGAAGCACTGTGGAGTTAATCTCTTCCTTATGTGAGGGCAGAACTTGAGATCATGCAGAATGATGTGGCATTTGTCAAAATTCTCAACTGAGGAACACAAACTCTGCCTTAGTTCAAATAGGAATGAAGAGGAAAGTGGCAGAAATTAACTTTAATAGCAATGGGTGACAAGGATTGCCGGAAGGCTCTGCATACATTCCATCCAAGCAGCAGCTTCTATAGGCATGGTGGTTCAAAACATAAGTTTACTCTTCAATAAAAGGCATGCACTGCATTTACGGCTCTCAGTGAATTCTGTGTCCAGAAAGAGGTGTGTTAGATGGTAAAAATTTAGCCAGATTTTTCTCTTTTCCCACAGGAAGTGCCTGCAGTAGAGGTTAGAAAGCCAGTTGTACTTTGTAGCTCTTCTCCACATAGAGTAAAACTGCTTGGCATAAAGGCAAGCAAAGGAAACAAAGAACCTGTGGAATCTGAAGCCAACTTTTCAGCTGTTACATGTGATCACGCAACTTCAGGGACATTGCACAGAATTACACAACTGATAACACAACTGATAACAACTGAATAGGAGCAGTGCAATATGTAGTTACCCAGCAGCTAGCTCGTATAACCAATTATGGTCATATACTCTTAGGTCGAAATATGCTACAACTCCAAATGAATGGCACTGTAAGCCAGGAAAGCACTGATTTATTTTTTTTTCTCCTTTTTGAAAGTTAACAGTCCTCAGACATAAGAACTTATGTACCTATTTTCATTATTTCATTATTTTTGCTATTTTCAGAACTGTCCATAACATTTACCATAGTAGCAACCCAAGAATTCAGAATTACTACCATATTAACAATACAGACTATGATTCTAAGGGGCACTGTACTAGAACAGGAAGCAACAGAAAACTGAAAGTGATCTTTCCCCAATCAGGAAAAGTAAAAAGCCAGAGATGGAAAGCAGAGAATGAACAAAGTCAGTTCATGTAAGGACAAAAGGCTATAAAGATACATGTTTTATTCCAAATTGATTATATATTTATGGCTTCAGTGATATCTTTCCAAAATGAATATACCATTTGCAACCAGAAGTAAGTCCACATGACATTTTACTTTGCTTTCCAAAAGCAAAAATCTGCTTTAGAAAACATTCTTTGGGTAGGTAGACTTCATGCAAACACTAAAGCAATCATTTAAAATCCAAAGTAGAAAAATTTAAGTCAGTATAAACTGCTTCTAAGACTGGCTAATCCTTAGAAACTTACACAATATTTGGGAGATGTGCCTTTTTTTTTTTTTTTTTTTTTTTTTTAGCCTACTCTCTGGGCTAGTAGCATCTCAAATGAAACTCCTGCCTTGATACCACCTCCTGAGAAAATAGAAAGGGAAACAAAATCATACAGAAAAAACTTGTGTTGGCTATTAATCTGTTTACTCAGACATCTTACAAATGCCTGATTTATTCTCTTGATTTATTGTCTTAAGTAGAAGGGATCGATTATTCTTCCACTCAAGACAATGGCACTAATCCTGTTGACTTCAATTAGAGAAAATTCAAGTTCTCCATAATTGCAACTCCATTTGCTTTTCTTTTAGTGTTCTGTTTCAGTGACAAGTAAAAAGAGAAGTGTCAGACATACAAGCTCCTCCATATGTTTTTAGTTTGACAGAAAATGGTGCATTGCACCATTACAAAATTTCACTGCTATCTGTATGGCTTTAATACTCTTCACTGTGTTAAAATGAAAATCATTTGTTCTAACCACTGTTAAATGTGATGGAATAGAGATACAAAGACTCTCTCTAATGGAGTGAAGTATAAAACATTTAATGCTCTCCTCCACTTGGAGCCTAACACCTGAGGTTTTTTTTTTTATTTAAACTGCAGTCTGTTCTGAATCACTTTAGAATTTATAGCAGAATTTTCTCTAAGGTTTCAGAGACTTTTGAGATACAGAAACTATAGAATACACAGGAAATACTTATTTTTTTAAAAAATGAAGAAGGAAGGCAAACCAGGCAATGGCACTTGAAGCTAAAGCTACTATTCATACCCTTTAGAATCTTAATAAGGAACTAGAATCTGAAATAGGAACTATCACAAGACTATTTTCTTGTCTCTGTAAAAGAAGGAAATACAATAAGTAGTACCATTAGTCAAAATGAGTTCCTGGATAATGTAGTTTTGTCAACAGTACTGTCAACATTTGACAGCAGTATCTGTCCACATTACACCTGCACAGTGATGTTTTAGAAGTTATATCAGAGCTACAGAAGCTTCTTTGAGATTCAGGACAATGGGATTTCTTTAGAAGCCCATGACTATTGCGCATCCCACAACTAAGTTCCACCATGGTTCTCTAGAAGAAGCTGGAAAATAACAGAAACTTTTTCTTCCTTATTAAGAGGACAATCACCACTGTCATTTTCATATTCCCATGAAAATATTCAGTATTACACAATATTAAAAGCTTTTAGACAGATTTACCTAGGTTGAAAACATCTATATGTTTTCTGTCTCATTCTATGTGAGAGTTTATCTCAATATACTTTGAGAAGAAATTGATTTTCAGATGTCAGCGTTATTGCAGATGAAGTAATTTACAAGGAGAACACTTGCAACCCTGAATAAACATCTACAAGCAAAGGAACTGCCTCATCCACTCTGTCTGAGAAGCAACAATGACCTACAGCTGAAAAATAAAAAAAAAAAGTGGTATTGTTTTTAAAAAGATGCTTTTGAGTATATACTACACACATCTGTCAGTAACTGCAAAAAACAGTGCATAGAAATTGCTCCTGCACAGATCTTTCACAGAAGGAGCACTCTGGAAAACAGCTGGGGAAGACATATAGCACTGATATGAAAGTATATTTCATTTACTTTATTTTTTCCAGATGAGCCAGTAGCAGAACCTCAGCATGTACCAGTCTGAGAATTTTGGAATGGTTTAGATGGGAACAGATCAGTGAATATTGCTGACAGTAAATGTTGATGTGCAGCACTGTTTTTGATGCTATGCCTGGAAGAGGAAGGACTTCACACTGTAATGAAAGAAGAATGGGAATCTTAAGCAATCAAAGGTACAAAAGAGGTTGACTGTCTGCATGTGTTGTGGCAGCCAGCTTCTAAACTACTGGAGCAAGCAGATCGAAGGTTATTTTACTGACATTCTTGAACACTTACTATGTCATTCAGCTGTTATCTCTGTACAACTCTATTAACTCGTTCATTTGATGGCAATAATTTTACAGTTACAGGAATGTCAATGAAACATCCTTGGAAATTCCTCCTTCCTTACAACGTAACTATCTGTTTTGTTCTTCTGCCTCCCCAAGCAACAATCTGCACGTTCCTCAATCAATATCTGTGTCCACCATATCCATGTCGAATCATTTATGCAGGGTGGAGTCAGGGGTCTCAATCTGACCTGATGCTGTTTATACACAATTGCACAGCTGTCAAGGCATGTAAAACAACTGACCAAAATGTTCCTAACTGACACAAAAAATGTAAAAACAGGATCAGGCAAAAGATGAAAATACAGTCTTAGATTAAACATGCTTTTGAAATTCTAAATGAAAACATCAAATTAAAGGTTACCTCGCTTAGAGTTAAGGCAAAACTCTTATCCTATGGACACAAGCACTTTCAAGGAAATGGGAGAAACATTCACCTTTATTCTACCTTTATTAACTCCAGAATGTTTGCAAATACACTGGTGAACAGTACTTCAGGAATATACCGTCTGCTCTCTTCTTGATCCTTTGTGTGGAGAAGGGAAAATAATCACAATTTAGGAATAAAAGCTTTTCGTAAAGTATTACAAGTATATCATTTCATTTACCAAATTCCTTCTCTCCCCAAAAAGAAGATAAATTATACAATAATGCATGCAAGTGAAAACATGGTCTTGCATTTTCAAAGTAGAATGCTTGAGGGAAGTTATGGAACAAGGTATCTAATAGTTGGAGATATTAGCATCTCTCCAAGTTACTTAAAGTTAAGATTTTTGGTCCTATTTTTGCATGCTAAGAGTATGAAAATTTGCATGTAATATTTATGTCATTAATAGCAAATGTAAAAGGAATTAATAAATAAACTGGAACTATCCCCAAGATATTAAAGAGAAAAGGCAAACAGCACACTTTCTCAGTGCTGCAACAGCAAACAATCGTAAGGTTTTGATTAGCCACAGCACATTTTCTCTGGAACAACTATCAAATATATTGATATTTCAAGCCTTTGTTACTGAGATTTTGAATTTCCATAAATACACTGAAATGTTACAATCCCAAGTTATCTATATATATTATGTAGCATAATATTACTATTTTAAATATATATTTTTTAATTAGTGTTACAGGAGTTCCACAGCTGAATGAAGCAGCAGGCAGTATTGAATATAGTTGGAATCCTCAGGTGTTATTCCCAAACTCATCTCATATTTTCAATATCTGTAGACCTGGAGAAGCTCAACACTTCCTGAGGTCAACTTTCTCAGACAGTTGCTCTAAATGACAATGACTTTTTGCTGGTTTATTCATATGGATTCTCAAAAAAAGCTCACCACAGAGTTGTGTCTGTAGACCATAGGCATATATGTCCTGCAGAAAGAGAAGGAAAGGCTGAAGAACATCTCTTCCTTTCCTACTCAAATAGATCTTCTCATAAGCATACCAGAAACAGATAAAAAATATATGTGTATAACTTAAAAATAAGGCTTCTGAAGGTTGTGTATGCTTTTTGTATATACTTTATCCACAAAATTGCACTGCTTTATACAGGATGTGTAAAAGCAAAAAAACGTCTTTTGGTTTAACATCAAGTTTGCTTCAGCTGGGAACAGGTTTTAGATCAGAATAAAGACAGACAAATGTACATATAACTGTCATTATCGCTTTGTAAACTCACTACTTCCAACTCCTCATTACTGCCTCCAGTTGCACATGAGGAGCCTCCTCCCTGATATGGTAGTGGACTCTGTGTTTCAGAGGTAAGGCAGACTAGTTTAAACTGACAGCGTTAAAGCTGATTTTACCTTGCACTGAAGCAAACTGGACCTGCTTACACATGCAGTTCCAGCATCTCAAGTGAGGTGACAGTAAGTTCTGGGTGAGGGGCAAAAATAAAAGGCTGGATAACATTTAAAAATTAGATTGTCATCACACCACACCTTTACAGAGTTCATAGTTCACATTTAATACCCTAAATCACTTCAAAAAACAGTTTCAGTTATATCCAATGGTTTTGTGACTTTATTTTTATTATTACATAAACCACATCAAGCATTACATGCTTAATGGCTGCAATCAATATCCATCTTGTACTGTCTGGAAAGAAAAGGAAATATAATAGATTTCTTTTGAGTATCTGAACAGATTTTTCACAAGGACGGTGTTCTGAATGGCATTCTTCTATTGATTTTTTCAAAGTGCCTTCCAATATCTAATACAAACTTTGAAATCTGTAACTAAATGCATATTCATCTGAAAGATAATGACATGGCACACTCTCCAGAACAAAAAAAAAAAAGCAATCTCTACAGAAAAATTACTCACTTGAAAGACAAATAATGATCCAATTGTTTGTACGTAACCAAAAGGCAGTGAGCTATCAAGAGTTCCGTGCACCATACTATGTTAAAACAACTGTGGGATTCACTGCCTAGAAAACATTGTGAGTGCAAAAATCAATCATCTGCAAAGCACACGTTTAGATGTTCTCTGGGTTTATTATTCTGACTTTGGCTAGAAGATTGATAAAGATTCTGGAAACTGCAAAATCAAATCTATGTTTTTATTAGAAGTTTTGGCAGCAGGTTGGGTGCGTGCTTTATAGTCAGAGAAGGGTGGGGGGAATGGAGCACTGAAAAAGCTCCAGTCACAGCACCGAGTTCCAGCACATCTGCTGGAGCAGCAAGCACTGTGATTTCTGAGAGGCTTGTGGTTAACCTCATGGCATGGAATAAATTATTCCCCAATTCCGTCCTTCATTAAACCACTCATTCTCTGAAATGTGTCAATGAAGTCAACACACGGCCAGCTACTAATCAGCAGCATGAAAGTCCATCCCCAAGTTGCTCTGGTTTTGGACAGAACAAATCAGAGCTTTTTGTCCTATATGATTTTAAGTTGTACCCAGCCTAGCCCTATGAACAACTTATCACAATTTAATTAAAACAGCCTGTATATACACAGATTAATACTGGATGTCATGCAACGTGCCATCTAAGTGCAAACAGTTTTCAGGCCCTCGCAACAGAAATTACAAAATACGTGTATCAGATAAAATATTACATTGTTTAAAATGTCCTAATTTTGAAGGGAATGGACTGCTCACAGCAGAAGTTGCAAAACACAACAACAGGGCTAATATACCATCTGGGCAGTACTCAGGAAATTTCTACAAGAAAGCCATAGGACAGAAATGACTGTAAGACTGAAATATTTTGGTATCCCTCCCGTGCATTTTGCGAACTCATGACATCAGCCATCAGAAACAATTGTAATTATTTGACACTAAGTAGCAGAGAGGGAAGGTGAGGGAGAAAAAACATGACAGGATATTTTACTGAACTAAAACCAAATCAAAAATGGTACTTAATCTTGGGCTACTATTTAAATTAAGCTTTTCCCAAATCTTCACTTACTATATTCTTTCTTTTTAAGTGTTCAAACTGAGAGGTCTGATTTACAGGAGCATCGTGTTAATGACTGCAATAGGTATTAAAGGGCTGGACTCTGAACAAATGAAGCGCTGTTAAATACTAAGCTCCATGAGAAATCAGCCTCTGGGCAACTTCAATTAGGCACCTCAAGCCAGCCATTACAGTCACTGGAGTCTTCATACCTCCTTCCCCAACTTTTGTAATTGAGATAATGTCAACATAATATTGCACAGGGAGGTGAAGAATTGCAATAGTTTTGTAATAAGCAAGCTGGGACAGCTTACTGAACAGTATAAATGGTATAAAATAAAGAAGGCATGTGAATTACAGGGAATAAAAATCAAGCATAACTTTGATTAGCAACTCATTCACTGAGCACAGAATATCCTTGCAGTATATTTGGAAAATGAGCTAGCTATGAGGTTGTCCTATCACCAGTAGGTTGGCTAGGGGCTCCAAGGAGTCATCGGATCCAGAACTGTACTTGACCATTTTAGGAGTTCAGCTAAGTGCTCTTTTTCTTCTACTGGGTCTTAATTTTTAGTCTGAATTAAGTGCTCTGTTGCCAGTGACTTGAGGAAAAGAATTACTGTTGTTTGAAGGTGGGGAGCAAACTTCTCCAGTTGTGGCAAAAGTAACAAAAAATTGGCAATGGAGAAGAGATTTTTAAAGGACAAGAAATAAAAGCAAAGATAAAATAGCTATATATGGTAGTAATTTCCAATTTAACAAGAGAGGAAGATTTTTGCAAAATGCATTAAGACATAGTTAATACTTTTACTCAAGAGGCTGTTTCCCCTCATATCGATGGCAAGGGAGGGGGGGGACTGAACACATTTGCGGAAGTTAAAGATTTATGCTTTGTACAACAAGGGGGTGAGATGAAATACAAAGGTATAATAGTCTCTGACAAAAAAATTATGTGCCCTTTTTTTATTATTTTTTAAGGAGAATAACAGAAGTTTCATTCATCTCAGAAGCCCACTAATAAATATCTCTGAATTTTTTTGCAAGATCAACAAGCCATTACTTGCTGACTTTGGACTGGGGATAGTGATATGTTCTTAAATAAGATATTCACTTCTTTCTTTTTCTTTTTTCCTTAAATAGAATATCCAAAGGCCAAGAAAAAAAGCCCATCAGTGTCATATGCTAAGAACGTGTGACACTAGAGGAAGCAAATATGAGCTGGCAAAATTTAAATCTGAAACCAGTTTATTACAATAGGAAGTTCCAAGCAACCTCGAATTGCATATAGAAATACTCAGGTCATCTATCATCAGGACGAGGGTGTTACACATAGAGCTTAGCTTGGCTGAGCTCTCCTTTGAACATTCTTCCAGCCTCCTCCTCTGTGCCTTCCTCCCAAGCGTTTTATGAACAAGTGAGCTTAAATTACCGTGACATAGCTAATGGCCTTGGTTCCCTCACTTTTTCCCGTCTTCAACCTAACGCATTATAAATAGAGTGAAGAGATGTTTCAAAAGGACTAAACGCCATTTTGAAATTTAGGTCTCATCTGCCCTTTTAAATTTTGCATCTAAAAATAAACACACACATATTGCTGCTCACATTTGAAATTTCATCCCATATACACAATTGCCCATTACCTATCATCATCTATTAAATACCCCGGGGTATCACTCCCCTTCGCTACCAACATCAACAATATATTCCACAGTCTTTGCCAGCCCTGTACTGCCTACTGCACCTCCAAATTCCAAGTTGCCAAAAAAGAAGCTGTTTCTTCCATCAGTTTCACAAATAATTTTCCTTAGAAAAATCTCACCTTCATTTGCTATACTTTTATTACACAAGTAGCTGGGGTGAAGAAGAGGCTATTCATGGCAAAGTGGTGGTGGTGTTACATTTAAATAAAGCAAACATAAAATCAAGACATGCCTAAATGAATGTCATTATTGTAACCCTGATTTTTCCTACCTCTTTTCTACCCAGTACACATATGCATGTTCATTTTTCCTCTCCTGCACTGAGTCCTGTCTGAAATAACATCTTTTGCTCCTCAGAAATTTGTCAATTTTTTCACACATACTATAAAATTCTCAGCACAAGTACTACAAAAGTAAAGAATAAGTCTAATAGATGTTCAGATACCAGTACAGAATTAACCTAATTCCCAGTAGGTGTGTAAGCACCACAACTAATATCTCAGTGGACACGGTCAAAAGCAATGGATCTTATTTTTGGAGAAGGTATTTCTCATAGAGATTGAGAAAAGAGCTTGATGAAGTTTGAATAAAAGTAATCTTGCTTCTCTTCATTTTACACCCATTTTATAACATATATAATGCCTTATCAATTATATTATAAATTACAGTTTGTAAGTCAAAGCTGTCAGCTTTCATAAGTCCTACGAAACACATGAAGAAAAATACTTATTTATCATATTCTAAGATACATCAAAATCATTCCGCTATTTTTAAAGCAATAAATAAATTTCATTGGTAAAGGTTAATTTTTGCTGTCATTTATAAGAAGTTGGTTCTTGTGATCTTATTTACACATACTAAATAAATACTCAACATAGTTCGAAAACTCAACTAATTAAAAACTCCAAATAAGAAATCAAAACCAAAAGCCATACATCCAAACTAGTTTTGTACATTATTCTTATGTTCATGCTGTTCCTCAGAACATTTTAAATGGCTTAATTTATATAAGAAAACCTGTTTGGATTTTGTATTTAGTAATACTAATAACATTCAGGAGGAAAAAAATCTTATTCAAGCATATATCACGATATCTACAAAGGTAATAATGTACATATTATTATATGCAATAACAGTTAAAGACATATATATATATATATAATGTCTTTAACATTATAAAGACAAAATATATATATATTTATGTATGTATGTCTTTAACTATTTATATATATATAAAACTGTTTTATATATACATAAAGATATGTGTGTAGATATATATTTAGTCTATGTAAGACTCTTTGGACCATCCTGTCCAAAACCTTTGGTATTGTCAAATAAGGAAGAAAACTGAACTCATATCCCTCAGTCTGCAACTTCCCGTGATCTTAATTCTGGTTCACATTAAAACAACCAAATAAATATTCCAGAATCACCAAAAATAAAATTACTACAATCAAAATGGTAGTATAATTTTTTCCATTCCTGAAGCATTCTTTAAAAGATCTTATGATAATATTACTAATGGACACGAAATAACTCAATAGATAAGCTAAAATATTACTACTCAAAACTAAACCTAGCCTATGATGAGCATTCAACATGGAACTCAAACTTTGATCTCAGCCCTGCTATAATTAAAATGATTTTGCTTCCTTTTTCTGCTGATTTCATATCCAAAATAATATTTTTGCTTATTTTGTTTGTCTGATGAATAAAGTTTTGAGCACTTTGGATTTATCAAAATTGGAGAAGTGGAAAAAAAGTAAAAAAAAACAAAGAGACTTCTTGTACCTTGTGGATTGAGTACACTTCTAGACCTTACTGACTATCATCTCCCAGCATTTTCATTCTCCAGAAATTTCCAACTGTGATACAAGTACCACTGACTGCACGTATCTATTTGTTATGAGCAAAAGGAACATCTTTTAAACAATAAGGACTACTCCATGCNGCAGCAAACACAACAGGGAGGTGAAGGACAACAGGAAAGGCATCTTTAGGTATGTCAATAGTAAAAGCAGGACTAGGGAAAATTTGGGTCCACTGCTGAATGAGGTAGGTGCCCTGTTAACAGAGGACACTGAGAAAGTGGGGTTACCGAACACCTTCTTAGCTTCAGTCTTTACTGCTAAGACTGCCCCTTGGGAATCCCAGACCCTGGAGGTAAGAGGGAGAGTCTGGGAACAGAAGACCTCCCCTTGGTCGAGAAGGACCTGGTTAGAGATCACACAGGCAAACTCAATGCACACAAATCCATGGGTCCTGATGGGATGCACCCACAAGTGCTGGCAGAAGTGATTGCCAAACCACTCTTTGTCATCTGATATGGAGGAGTACTAGCTGGGTTGCCCTTGCTCCAACAGCCTGTAGCCTCAGGAGAAGGCTGGCATGACCAGAAAGGGACTTGGTCAACTGTACTGTGCTCATTTCTGTTTAGAGGGCATTTTATGCCAAAAGTGACATTAAAATTCTTGGGTGTTTTGTACCTAGAGAAGGCAAATAAGACAGTCCAAAGCAGGCTGCAGTTACTGGGTAAATGCCTTAAGCATTCTGCTAGAGCAATTGTGCATTTGCTGTGTCCAATATAAAAATTAATCTGTCCCAGAGCACAGCTACAGCTTTAAGTAAGCTGAGTAATACTAGAGCATTCGAATATTCCCAGCCCAGTCATACACCCCAGTTTGCTCACTATACTGGATTTTCTCCTCCTCTTCTCCATTCTAATTTCTTGTCCCCATAATTGTAGCAGTAGCAGTGAGAATCTTAGTGAGACAGTTGGAACTGTATCAAAGTCCAAGGAAAAAAAAAACATTTCAGAAGGATTTTTAAATAAGAGCAGTTATTTTAATCCAGCTCATCAACAGCCTCACGGTTTTACATTGGCAGCTGAGGAACATTGGTGCTGCAAAGCGAAGGTGGAATAAAAATGCAATAAGCTGGTACTGTCGTCGGGTTTTATATACAATCCATATCTGTTTGTAAAAGATCAGCAAAATAGGAACATCAATAGTCAACTAGTAAATTATTGAATTTACAAAGTGGGGTGGAGAGCAGACAGCAAATTTGGGGCCTTACTGTCTTTCATAAAATAGTCTTTTTCTAATGAATTTTGACAACTCCCTCTTTAATGTTGCCAGACGTTTTGACAGTAAGTGAAAAATTAATTTTTATCATCTTCTAAACATCCATGAGTGAACTGATCTTCAACTGATAGCAATAAATATTCTCCATTGTGCAGAGACTTTGTGGATTCCTTTTCATTGCTAGAGTGGTCATTTGGCAAATTAAGAAGTGGAACTGAATATTGATAGGACAAAAAGTCTTGCGGCAAGTAGCAGGGAGAAGAAATTCAAAGGAAGGGCATCAGAACAAAGTATTTACATTTAATAGTTCTTGGCAATTACACATGTATGTAGTTGCCCCAAAAGTAATGCCTCCTATTTATCTCCATGGAAACTACAGCAGATACAAAGAGCACAACAACACAATTTGATAGAGCAAATTCTCAGCTACAGAACATGACTTCTCAGCACAGTCATCATCATTAACTGTTTCACCAGCAGTGAACAAAAGCCTGCATGTTGCACTCATAAACATCTGCACCAGAGGTGCAACCTACTGTTGCTGTTGCCACTGCTTAAAAGTACCATCCCCCTCCTCTCTGCGCTCACATTCACTGTTCGGTCTCCATCAGCATTTAGCACAACTCAGTAGATGTCAGTGGATGCCATCGTTTCTGCATGGAGGAATTCAACGACACACCTTTGCTCCATGCTCAGTTCCACATCAGATTCCATTCTGTCAGATCGTCCCTCTGCTGCCATCTGTCATGCAGCAACAACATGTAACAGAATATTGGTGGGAAGGTTCGACCTCTTACTGCCATACCACCAACATCCACTCTGACTTTGTGGGCCAACATAATACATTAGGAGGCATTACTTTCAAAGCAGTCCCCATATTTATGAAACATTTAGGCTCAAGGTAGGATCCATGAAGCTGCACAAATTGTCATGCTATAACTGACAATGTCATGTTGCCATTTAAGATTTGTTATTTGTTAGGTTTTATTCTAATACAGTTACTATTTTTCTCAAGAAATGACAGGTACAAGCACTGATGTTTTAAGTAGTCAGAGCAAGAAGTAAGAAGCTACCACACAAATCTATTTATAATTCAGGAATTCATTTTCACCAGATATCAGTAAAACTCACCCTAGTCTGTTTAGGTTCCACTCTCTTAATAGAGAAGGTTACAAGGGAATAATACCAATAAATGCCTTTCATTAGTAGAAAAAAAAACATTCATAAATTGAGAAGATGAAACAAACTTGTAATAGGTTCAGAATTACTTGCTAGGTTACAAATGTTGCACAGCTATGTTAATTGCTTCACATTTAGAAAAAAGTGACCTTTTTTCTTCAGTTCCCAGACAGTCACCAAAACCTGAGAAGTGCATTTCTAGTCCCCGTACTTGACACGTTTTATCTACATGAAAGATGAAGAGTTAATTGTTTGTGGAAGTTACTGAAACCTACTCACATACTCAGTATCCAGAAACACAAGCTTATCTGCCATTTGCTTTGAGGAGAAAAAAATTGAAATAGTAAAATTTTTTGCAAAATAAACTTTACCTCTTGGCTAAGTTGCAATTGCTCATAGACCTTCACTGAAGCAACTATGTCTAAACAAGTCCATTACAGTGCTTTATTCTATGAAATGTATTAATAAGAAGTGGGTTACAGGGTTATAGCTTTTTAAGATGCATCAATTACTATTCCTATAAGTAGTATATCAACACAAAGTTCCCATAAAAATATAAACAAAGTGGGGAAATTATCATTCAGATACACTTGATAATTAGTACTGAACATTATGATGGAAAGGAAGATGGACAAAATTCCTTCTTAACAGTTGAATTCTTTTCACATTTAGTCCACTGAAGATGCACGGGCAAGTGAAGTTTGCCACCGTCTAATCCAATTTTATAGGTTATTTTACATTGAATACATGTGCTTTCATATGTTTGTGTGCATGCATGTGTACACAGACACGTCAAGTCCTAGCTAACAGTAGTTTCTAAATGATTATATCCAAGCAACATCTGACAGTGACAACTTCTGACCTTTTATTAACACTGAAAATAATATTTTCAAAATGTTATTTTCCTTTTTCTTTCCTAATTTGATGTGCTGTAAGGAAACTCAAAAGATAAACATTTTTTATTCCTTTAGATCTAATTTTCTCTTCTGCTTCAACCCTAATATGTTTCCAGGCTGTATCTTCAAATACCATGCTCACATGTATAGTCATTACTTTTATATGATGCCTGGAAGAAATAACTGAAATCTATCCTAAAGAATCCACCTGAAGCTAGGTTTCTCCTCCATCTTTAAGGCAAAACTGCATCAACAGCAACTCTAAACCTTCAACAAGTAATTATACTCCCCTGTGAACTAGGAAACTAGATCTGGTTACACACAGGTCAAGCACCAGGCCCTCTCATCCACAGAACCACAAAAAAATTTAAGAGACCATGGAGGTCATCTAGTCCAACTCCCACCTCAAAGCATCACCAACCTCAGCATTGCATCAGGTAGTTGCTTACCATCTACTACACATATCATAGGGCTAAAATGGAGGGCTTTGCTTTAAGATATTACTGCTGGGAGCGGTGCAGAGGAGGAAACAACACATGTGCATAGAGACTCAATAGCAAACGACAACTGATCATTTGTGAACAGCACTGCTGAGATTCAGTTCTTCACTCTGTTTTGCATACACCACCAACTAGCATGTCATGATAAACAATTATTATTCTCTGTGAAATTAAGTAAAATTCATTTCAGAAGCTGCAGCATCAATACTTAGTAATAATTCATACAATCAAAATCACATCAAAATATAAACGAAAATAGAAAACATCAATTGGTAACAAGAAAAAGATTTAAATAATTGAAAGGGAAATACAACAGAGTCATCTACTTGGAAATAAAATATATTTCATGCTTCTAATGAATCACACTCTCTTTTGCATGATATTAGGCACAGCAAAATTGAGCAGATGTTTCTACAAGAAACATCCATGAGGTCAGCTTGAAGTCTCCTGATTTTCTTTTTCCTTTGGTGTTATGCACTTTGTTTCGGAAGCCAAGAGGGAGATCAAGGAGAAAGATTTGGTCCTCTGTCTGTTTTAAGAAAGATTTTAAATTTTCTTAATCTGATTCTTTATGCACTGTGAACTCTTCCTTCTCTCTCAAATACAGTTTCTGATGTTAAGAAAAAACAAAAATCACAGTCTCCTTAACTGAGATTTCTCTCTGAATTAAAAAGTTTACTGACAAAACTAATAGGATAAACAACACATTGGAAATTCTGCATTTGGATATAAAGACAAGAAAAGATTAATTAAGTCAACTTACTGAACTAATCCAAATAAGACAGCCTTCTTTAGATAAAACTCAAACAGTAAGTATCAGAATTCTTTAGAAAGAAGCTATTGGTATTTAACAAAATATTCGCTGTTATTTATAGCAATCAATTCTATTTATACCTATAAGTTTTACTTCCAAGAAAGCACAGAGATTAAAAAGAAATGCTGACAAACCTAACTGATTTCACATTACAATGTATTTGTTTGCTTTCTACTTTGTCATTGAAATTTATTTCTAATGTTAAGTAAGTAACTGGAGTTACAATCCTTTTCCATGCATGTGGAATCTTCACAAAAACAAAAGAACATTGAAAAGGATTTGAGGAAGGCCAAGGTTGGCATATGATCAAGCTTGAATGTGCCATCTGGCAAAAAAGTTTGTTTTGTTTACTTCAGCTACTGAAGTGAGTGGATGAATTAGAAATTTGATAGATTTTTTTTCATATTTGGCTTTAAAATATATCTATCTATGAATGCGTGTGCGACCAAAGAATTATTTTAATTACACTGGATGATTGTGTTGCTTATGTGACCCTCCTACAGATTTCTCAACTCTTTGTCTCATTTGTTTGTTTCCTTTTTATTAAAGAAAGATAAACAACAAAATGAAGATAATATATTTGTCATCTAGCACTTCTGACCCAGTCCTGCAATTCATGTCTTTTTCTTGGGATTCTTTGCTTCTCTTCACTCAGCCCTTTGGGAGTACCAAATTGGTCCGCACTGATCATCATCAGCTACACAGTGATTTTCAATATGTAAAGATGGAAAAACAATTTTTGGTAGATGTTGAGTTTAATTTGCATTTTTCATTGCATTATCACTACAAGAATTTGTGCTTTGTTTTAAAATTTCTGGAATCTCTCTTACTGGAGCTTATGCCTCACATACAAACAATGAACAGAAACAAAAGTACATATTCCTCACTTGCAAGTGCATTTTAAGCCATTCCCTTGTTGGATGTTTTATTTTAAGATGATCCAGTTTTATCTTCTCAAATCGTTTGTGGTGGATAAAATAAAAATCCTCGGGAAAAAGCACGTACCTGGATAATGGGTTACTAGAGGCCTACTGTTGAGTTTGCATCTCTTCTTTTCTCCCCCAAATATTTCTAAAATATACTGTAAGTATTACAGAGAAATTCTTTTATATATCATGACTTTTAGCATAAGCAGTAATATTATACATTAATGACAAAAAAAAAAAAAAAAATCAAGTCTTAAGGATCCCAAGAGAAATATTTCAAAAATTGAGATATTAACCTCTATTATTCTGACCTAATCTCTAATAAAATTCTAATTCCCTTAGCAGATTCAATTCCATTTAAACTACGCTTACAGTCTTAAACTGCATGTGTTGATATAGCTACCATATTTCACTCAACAAAATGCTGCACCACTTCATACGCAAAACGATCCCTATGTTCACCACATGTAAACTGTGTCGTATTGTGCCATGAAAGCATGCACTCTTATGTTTGTACATTTATTTTGAATGCACAAAGAAATATCTGTGTTTTTCAGAAGGGCCAGTTGTAGTATCACTTATGAATGCTACAGAAAATTCAGTTGCAACACACACTGTCAATGTAGTACACTGCACACAGTTTCCATTCTGCTCTTTTCAATGCTTTTGGAATCAATTGAAGTCAAAACATCCTGGAAGAAAAGTTCAGTTTTTGCACCCCTGGTTTCAATTATTTTTAAATCTGACGCACAAACACAGCTCTTTAAGATATGTGAGCGAAGTGCCAAATAAGGAATTTATGATTTTTTCAAATACATGTGGTTGAAATCTGAGACCTGTCTGCTGCCAAGCCACAGTATTTGGAACGGAGCACTGGCACAAGAAAATAAGCCATTGTTCAGAGAATAATTTTAAGAGGAACTATCCTGCAAAAAGAAAAACTTAAAATCCCAAACTTTAGCTCATGGCTAAGGGACAATCCCATAATCCTTTGTTAAACACTAGAAAGTTGAAATAGAGATTTTAGCAATGTTTATCCAAGCTCTCAGAAGTAATCTTTTGATATAAACTATACTACAGCCTTCTTAATTCTTCTACATTACAAAAAGAAAAAAAATTACATGAGATGGAATACTCCATTTCATCAATATTACTACTTTTCCTGTGCTATATACTTTCACGATGTCTCATTTTACTTACAGCTTTTTCTGTATTTTTGCCATTGATTGTAGCAGCAAAAATAATAATGATGATGGGCTCCTACTAAGATTAAAAAGAGTACTTTTACGGTAAGGTTCATTCCACATAACTGATTTCACCTTATTAATATAAATATGTATATTTATATACATTTTGACCCAAATGATATAAATATGTATATACAAATACTTGAACATTCATCTGCAACCACTGGCATTAGCAGTTTTGACTAAGTAACAGAGTTACAAAAATTAAAAAGCAAGGACTTCTTCACATGCTAATGAGCACTCAGAAATCAATTCTATTACAGATAGCCTTTCCTGGGATGATGAATGAGCAAGGCAGACATGACAAGATAAACTGTAAGAATAGAGAATATTCTGCTGTTTAACTTCTGTGACATCAATGATTATATTAGAAAACAAATTGCTGAGTATAGTGGATGTTCATATACAAAGTAGATTGAGGTTGGAAGACTAAACTAAGACGACTGTCACCTTGAAGACAAACTTGAGTAATTTCCTCTAATCTCGAGTAGTGAAACAAAGGAAAAATAAATAGGAAAGTATATCATCTTTCAGTTCCTTAAACAGAAGAACACACCAACAGGAGATTCAATGACAGTTTATTCTAATGAGGGAAATAATAAAATGAATGAGAAGAAATATAACTATCTTACAGCACATCTAGAAATGTCACCAACAGTCTGGGGACTTAAGTAATAAATGTGTTCCTTCCAGCACTCAGTGACAGAGTCACCAAGTTCCATCATTTAAATCAAACTCAGAGTGGTGGGAGAAGAATATTTTTGTGCGTGTATAGACATATACACACACACACACACACACTCACTGCCATGCTTAAGATGGAGGCTTCCGTTTTCTCACCCTGTTCCTGGGGATCACATGCTAGCTGAAAGTCCAGACACCTGCACCCTTGACTTTTCAGCCCAAGTGTTTGTTACTGCATGTGAAGCCAACTTAAACCAAGTCCTGAAGTAAGATGGAGATGAGGGGTTATAAGAAATAATATATATTTTGGAGGGTTTGCCTCACGGTCAGAATACTGTTGCCCAAATATCAATGTACTCCTCCCTGTCCATGACATTGATTGATTTTATATAGCTGCACATTTTAATTGTCTTATTTAAGGCATTTACAGAAATGGAAACTGCTCCAATGTTTATGTTATCCCCAAGAGGTTTTTCTCAGATTGCTCTCTCTTATAAATAATTGAATTTTCCTTTTCTGCTCATCCTTCATTTGGATTAACACTACTTGGTATGCAATATATCATGCTTAGAGTGATGTAGTGTTAGTAATGTACTGACATAGTGTGGACAAAGCCCACCCTAGATAATCATACGCAAAGCGGGGTGCGTGTCATGAATGTGTGTGCATATGTGTATTTATCTGCATTGAGGAGAAACAATGCAAAACTTATGGTGATGCCTGTCATCTGGCTTCAAGGTTTTGTAATGTCAATACTCTGAAATAATCCTAACACAAATATTTTCTTTTGATGCAATAGAAGCATTAATGCATGATAGATACATTTGGAAGTTATTTATCACTCATTAAAAATTCTCTAAATAGAAATGATGCAAAACACAAGCTACATGCAGGAGCTAAAAGCTAACTCCCTTGGTTTCTGAGGTACTGAAAAATTTCACAACAATCTGAGAGCAAACAGTGCACCAGAAACAGATAAATAGGCATAAAGCTTAAGCTCAGTCCAAGCAGAACCCTCTTGATATTTTTCCCCCCTCAGAATTACCTTCACCCAGGCACTCCATTCTCTTTCACTCATTGTGTTTGGTCTTTTAAACAGACTGTTTCCTCCAAACATGTAATATATGGAGCAACTGAATTACACAAGTTGCTCCAAAAGTAATGCCCCCTATTTACTTCCATGGAAACTACAAAAGATACAAAGACCACAATAATACTATTTGATAGAGCAAATTCCCAGCTACAAAGCTCTACTAGTCAGCACAGTCAACACCATTAGCTGTACATTTTCACCAGCAATGAACAAGAGCCTAAATGCCACCCTTGTTAACACCTGTATCAGAGGAGGTGGCCCACTGTCACCACTGCTGAAATCCACCACCCACCACTGTGCTCCATCCACTGGTTGGTCTCCATAAATGTTCAGCAAACACTGAGGAATGTCAGTGGGTGCCTTTGTTTCCACATGGAGGAATTCAGTGCCACCCCTTTGATTCATACTCAGAGTATCAGTCAGATGCCATTTAGTCAGACTGTCTTTCTGCTGCCATCTGTCACACAGCAACAAAATGGAATGGAATATTGGCAGAAAGGTCAAACTGTGCTGCCATATCACCAACATCTGCCTCTGACAGATGGACTGACATGATAAAATAGGAGGCAATGCCTTCAGAGCAGCTATTGTAAGTACAGGTGAGGAAGCTAAGGGGCCCTATACAGTGAGCCACCAGGCAGCTGGATCAGAAAAAGATATGAACTAATAGAACAGTACTGAAACAGAAATCTGATGACAGTTGCTGCCATCCCTTAGACATCACTAAGAAAGATATAGTGATTCTGTCTTATCTGGAGGCCTCAATTGACCTTCAATTAGCATCCTCAGGAAATTTTATGAACTGTGCAATATACTTCTATAAAACCAATATGCAGATGATTCGAGAGAGCTAAGCAGTGCTCTCTTGCTATTTGCAACAGAAAGTGACCCCTCAAACAGGTGCATAGTTCCTGTGCATATGCTCTGTGTTTGTTGACTCTATTTTACTATTAGATCTACATAGATTTAGGTCAGTTTGGGGTGTCCTCTTCGATTATGGAAAGCATCAATAATGCTTCAACAGAAGCAGGTGGATCTGTGCTCAGCTTCCCCACTCTCCTCAGAACCTCATGAGTCTGTCTTGACACAAGACTTCTAAAACAAAACAAACAAACAAACACACTTCCTGAGAATGGGAAATTTCTTCTTGTGATAGTTGAGCTCCGCTGTGTAAACTCCAATGAAAAATGCTGATTGTAGTAAGAATCCCATGAGAAACCCGTGAATCTGTTTCCATTTCACGTGTAATCACAATGTTGTAATCGAAAAGGATTTAGGAGATTAATCAGATCTGTTAGCACCAGTATGATCAAGGATGAAACTGAACAGATCATGACTATGAACTCCATAACCCCTGGCCAAACAAAGTAACATTCTGACATTTCATGAACAGAAGATCACAGAAAAAGAAATCCAAGTAGCAAGGAATAAATTATTCTATATACAGCAGTGAGCAAAAAAGGTACCATTACAGCACACTTCTGTCCACTGAAACTGCTGTACTTCTTATCTACAATTAAGCCACCAATGACACATTTGCAGGATGAGGCACAATCAAACTGAAACCCAATGTGCTCACTTATTCTGGTTTGTGCTATAATAAGTGCATATACAAGATAATGCTTTCCATTTCTTCAGCAAAATGCTTTCCATGTGGTGAGAATGCACATCGGACTCTGAACACACCAGCTGTAATATAAGTCAAATTTAAAATGAGTAAGGCCATTCTGTGGATTAAAAAGTCAAGGATGACCTGTCAGTTTGGTTGATGCAGGATTTGTGGCTTACTACAGAAATAAATATGCATTCCTAGCTTGATAGGCAGCTAGAGCCCACTGATTCCTGCATATACCACTAGTTTTTCTGTTCTTTCCCCATAGTGAAAGACATCTACACTGATACAGTTTCATTATGTTTAAACATTCATCCCAGAATCAGATTAAATATATGCCCTCATAAGGACTGACTGCAGCAGCATTCAGTAACACCACACACATCTTAGTATTATTTGGTAATGATATGATTCAAAAAGTGATCTGTCATTTGTGAGTTAAACTCCACATCATTTTAAGGACAGGGAACATGGTCAATCTCACCTTACAGACTGGAAAAGGGACATACATGTGCCATGTGAAATGTCCTACATCACAAAGTACTTTGGTGACAAGGTTGGAAAGAGAACTCAACTCCATTAAGTGTTTAAACTCATAAATGAGGGAAACAGTTTGCCAGCCTCCCACACACGCATAAATAGAGATTTCCTGTTGATCTATTTGGTTATTTGGCACTGAAAATGCTTGTAAATTCAACAACTATAGCCATAACCTCATTAAGCAAAACATTTCACAAGTGGGACAATTCCTTTATA
The DNA here is from genome assembly GCA_016647715.1 of Pavo muticus. Lineage (NCBI taxonomy): Eukaryota > Metazoa > Chordata > Aves > Galliformes > Phasianidae > Pavo > Pavo muticus. The sequence goes on from JACDJE010000044.1 coordinate 1,401,636, forward strand.
CGGAAAGCTACTCACCCCGTAACCTGATCTGGTGCCCTGACACCAGTGATGTAATCCAGGGCAGAGGCTCAGAGTAGCATCTGGTAAAACATGATGATTCAGTGGAATCTGGTAAAAAAGAACTGGAAGGGACAAATATATCTTTGAAGGAATTCCACTGAAGCTTGAAAAGGAGGAAAGTCAGTACAATGATGCCAACAAGATTACATCAGGGATTAATCTAGCCTGAGATCGACTTCACCTTCCCCTCTAAGTACTCCATTTAGATCCATTAATTGGCTCCACAGCACCATTCCTCTTGAATTAGAACAGCCTCCTTGACTTTAAGTTTTCACTCACCTCTCCTGACAACTCCATCTGAATTCCCATGACTGTCTGGCTCCAAAACCACACTAGCTCACCTCCCCTTTGCTTTCTTCTCCCTCCTGTCTCATATAGCAACAATTTCATTGTTGCAGGCCACATGCTGTCTGCAGCAGCTGTGCACTGAGGAAAGATTTTCTTTCTTCATGCTCACTTTCCCTTCCCAAGTACAGGCAGTGCTAATTAGATTGATAACCTATTGCTTCTCAGGTATGGCCCCAGAAGAAATTTAGCAAAGTTCCTGCACTGTTCAGATGTCTTCTGGATCTTACTACAGGGAGAAACACAGGTGCCAAATGGAAATTTTTCCTTTGGAAATTTTCTGCAGTTAAAAATAAATAAATAAATAAATAAGAATGTAGGAATGTTTAACATACTGAGTGATTTTCACAGCCACTCTCTGCATTTCTCAGTCTAAAATTATTGAAGCTTTGTAGTGGGTTTTAATGTGGAGGCACAGCTGGGAAGGAGACTGTTAGTTCTATTTGCATACAAAATTATTGTGGTTAGGCAACCATAATTAGTTCTTGTTTGGCTCTTCGTTTTTTTAAAAAGGGAAAACCTTGAAATCTTTATCTTAAAGTAATGAAACACTTTCCAACCTGAAGCTAGTAAGAGACACTGATCCTGACCTCTTCCCTTCCCACCCTTACCAGCTGAGGGCTCATTTGGAAATCACAGAAGCATCAAAAAAGCCATAAAAGCTGTGAGGATTTTTCCCTGATAATAACCTCAGATAGAGAGCACAACATTGATCCAATTAAACATTACCAACCTATTCTAATTCCAACTCTGCACCTTCCCTCTTCCCACTTCTTTGCCCCTGTTAATTGAAAGGGAATTAGACTAGATGATCTTCAAAGGTCTCTTCCAACTCTAAGGATTCTATAATTTTACGATTCATTAAAATTGATTTTGTTGCCTACACAACCACATCTGAATGTAAAATTCTTGTAAACAAAAAATGTTAAAACACGACATTCACTTTTAAAAAACTGAATACATTTATTTTCAGTTTCACAACAAATATCAATGTATGTGTTTAAATACAAACACCCTTTTTCTTTATGCTGTTGCTTTATCAAACCATCTATAGATAAAACAAAACATCTATTTCCATTACTCTTTCCGAAGAAATCCAGGGTAAATTTCCTCACATAATTTAGTGATCTTATGGTCCTGAGGAAGCTTTACATATGTGAGAGAATATAGCAAAATGATACATAAGAATCTGTTTCTCCCAATACTATGAAGCATCGACTTACTGTTTTAAGTTCTGCAGTCTCTGTGCATATGCTTTCCAAATTGCATTTTAACATCATGGTATCAGCTTGTAGATTAATCACATCATTTGCAAGCCTCAGCTCTCAAAATCAACAACAAAACTTCTGAACTATGAAAGTTATTTGAAAAGAGAACTGCAATCTCAGGGTTAATTGTGAAAATTCACTTGCTTATAAATATTTCAAATCTGTCACTGTCATACCATAGTTGTTTAAGAGGAACTGAACTATGAACATGAATTATTTTTAGTTTAGTAGTAGAAGCAAAAAAGTAAAAGTGATTTAAAAGCTAATTTTTGATAGTTTAAATATGCAAGGAAAACATACTTCCTTAATCCTATTAATATTAATAATTGGTTCATATGAGAAATACAGTGGTAATGTTTTATGTAATGACTGGTGCACTGGGTACTTGACAGACCATGAGATATGATGTGCCACTTTTCATTTGGCATTAATGTCTTTCTTTGTTCTCTGCATGATCCAGCAGAGACTGAATGGATATTTGGGAGAGAAAATGAGATCAAACAATAATGTTAAAAATTGATATTTTGAGCTTTCAGTTCCAAAATATCCTGCACTTATGGTTTTGGAGAAAACCCTCAAAATTCCTTCCACTGAGCCTACAGACAGCCTGGAGCTACTACCCAAAGAGCTGAGTTACCTTCCCTTTCCCATATGGGACTTCAGCTAAAATAATTATCAGGCTTGGTAGCAAATGTTGCCAACTAAAATTCACAGCACTTTTGTGCTGCTGTAATGGAAATGAGCTTTTGTTTATATATATATATATAGCTTGGATTACGTCTTGTTTCAAGTGTCTCCATGGGTGCTTGACCCCTCAGCCAACATTATCTCACCTAGCTCTCACAACTAGCAAAGGAGAATGAAAGGGAAAACTCCTCACTCCTGGATGGAGTTCTCTAAAACTGTTAATACATCAGATGACACAAAAAAGAGGTTCTCTGGGAGGCCTTGCTTCACCACAGGTCATGCCCCAGTGGCAGTGCTCACACACAAAGCTGTTCCCCGTGACAGGTGGCAATTGCAAAAACTGCTGTCTTGGAAAGTAAATGGGGAAGTGCTCACCCTGTTTTTCAGCTGTCTTGAATGCAATTTAGCAGCTGCAAATAAACAGAGAGACAGCAGCCTTCTGGAAACTGAAGTTCAGGAACCTCTGTGCTACTGCATCAGCTGTAGCAAACACATACCACAGTTAAGCTTCTATTCAAAGACCAAGACCTCAGTGCTGCAGCAGGGCAAGACTAATGAATAAAAGAAATAAGAATAAAATGGTAAGCTAGAGATCCAAAGGAAACTTCTGAATAAGGCAGGAAAATACTAAAACGGCTGAGGAAACTCTCCTGTACAGTGCAGAAAATCTTGGCTTCCTGGGGAACTGTATGCGCTGTGCCTGCACATTACCATAACTCTTCTCCCCTTTCCCACACCAGCTCCAGCTGGGTGCTGGGCAGGAATACCACATTCCTGGATGCTTCCAGGGACCAATCCAGCAAGGATTTCGTTCAAAGGACCAGAGGAAGTGCAAAGAGAAAAGGTAACTAACGTGTTACACAGTAACTTTTGTGGTTGGACTTACAGTGAACTTTCAGATAGGATTTACTCAGGGAAATAGGGCACTGTTTTCAGCGATACCGGTATGAACTTCCCATCCCTCGCCTCCAACCTTGTCTTTATCAACAGATTAAAAATGCATCAGCAGAAACTTACTAGACAAGGGGGCCAACCATTGGCACGTTTAACATCACTTCCTGGGAAAGACTTCTAAACCTATGGAAAGTTTAGAGGGAAAGAGAGGAGAACAAAACCTCACAAGAAGCAGAGTTATGATACTATCAGGAAAAACAGAGATGATGTTCATCAGCAATCACCAGCATCTCAGGAGGCTGCAAAAGGAGATGGTCTATCCTGCACCCTGCGATGTCTGTGTAAAGAAGGCAACTGTTTGAAGTTCTTTTCCCCACATAGCAAAGTCATGAACACTAAACTTTGTAAGAAGAGCAATCCCAAACCAGAGTTTCTATTTGGAACCCTGCAGCTCACAGAAATCTAAGGTCCCCAGAGCCACAAATATGTATCAAACTGACTCAGTATTTGCCCCCTTGAAAAGGAGATAATGTGTGTGAAGGATACAGGACCCTGAATGTTTCCAAGGCATTACTGATGCTTACTGCTTTTCTCAGAGATCCACTACAGAGGATGACTTTTAAAAGGTTCATTCAGAAACAACCACCTCTACGGTCATCTAAAACTGAATTCTCTTCTGGTACAAACAGAAAAATCCAGTGACTGGAGCTACTTACATCAAGACTGGCAGAAGATCTGCCAATTGAACCTACAAAAGTTGAAGTAGCTCATCACATTATATATAGTAAATAATACATAGCAGTAAAATAATATCCTCTAAAATTATTAAAATATAATTTTTATACTGGTCTTGTCCATGTTTGATTGAAAAGGCCAAAATTGGCCTGTTTAGCATTAAAAAATATCAATATTTTCTTCACTATTTGAATGACCATGCATTTTATTTCTTCCAGCCATATCAAATACTGCTCAGTGTTCTGCACTGTAAAAGATTAGATCCACTCATGGATCTAAAAAGCTTTTTTACGGTCAGAAAAGCCAAGTTGACAAATTCTCAGCAAAATTGCACATGTGAATGCTATCAGTACAAAATTAAGTCTCAAGTCACAGTGCTTACTATCATAACTCTGAACATTACTTAGTTGCATTAAGCAGTTAATTAAGGACAGATATCACCTATATCACATTCTTATTTGTGGATTTTATTCTAGCAAAGATGATCTAAAACTGCAGAAGACACTGACAAATAGAGAAGCAACTCTTACGGTACAAATCAGAAGCATTTATTGGTGCTACAGAAAACTTTATTTTCTGATGAAAGAGAAGAGGAGGCACAGGCTGGCAGTAATTAGGCAGCAAGAAAGCAGATAAGTCAAGGATGTTCAGCTGTATATTTGGCACGTTACTGTGACATCTGTGCTTTCTGTAATAGGCAGCATTGCAGATTGTGCAAGTACCACAGGTACCAGCAGTGAGGGCTCATCCAACTTTTATCACTCCTCAGGGCTCTTGAAAGAGCATTCCTTGCGTTCAAAATAACTAGTGGTCTGTCATTCCTCCAGATTGGTTTATTCATTCCTAATGATTTTGAAGCACTTTGCACTTTCCTTAACATAACATTTTTTGAATTAAGAAAATCTGAAAACAGATGCTTGGGATAAAAACATCTGATAATAAAAAATTCCGCCTTCAGCACTAGATGGGTCTCTTATGGGAAGCAAGTTTATGTGCATCATCTGGCTTCAGGATGTTGCTTTAAAGCTCAGGCACTGGAACCATTTAGCATTTATATTATTTATTTATTTATTTATTGCCTCTGCACTATAAAACCTCAAGAGAATTCCAGGGCTTCAGAACTTCCTGGATGTCACCAAAAGTTATCAGAAATAGGTAATATGCCAAAGCCTATGTTAAAAATATCCAAGTTATCTATTACAATGAAAACAGCTCTATAAAAACCTATTTTGTACTGTATATTGATTATTTTGAAGTGCCTGTAAACACTGCCATTTTCAGGCCAGAACCTTCTTTTTTTGCCTTACAGCATCACAAATTGCCTTTTTGGTATACAGGCTGCAAAGCTATTTTCCCTCTATTACCAATTTTAGTTGCTGGCAGTTACACCGTTGCATTTTCTTCCAAAAAATATATAACATGTGATTTGTGTTTGCAAATACTTGTATAATATATTTTTTAATGGTCAAGTGAAAGTTCAGAATTGTACCCCTCAAATTTCAAGATGAACTCAAGCAAGAAAACCCAATTCTGCTAATTAGCTATTAACTGTATCTGTGTGCTTGGAAAATAAGGAGATGAAAAAAGAGACCTCTGTGTTCCAGAAAATGTAATGCAATTTCGAGATTATTAGGGAACTAATGGAAATACTAATAAAAACATTCATAGGCCACACTGTCATTATGTTAAACTTGAAAATACTGTGTTAAAAGGTCAGCAATTCATATCTATTTTCCAGTATTATTTTCTTTAAGTTAAACCATGTTCTCTAGCCTGACAAGAAATAGTGCCAGAGTCCATTCCTGTGAGTTGATCACTAAAAATCCAGTTTGGGACGCATGCAGAGCACCTCCGTCTGCTGTTTGCAAAATGTGTCAGATCACTCCATAAAAAGAAACAGACTGAAGAGCTTTGGTAACTGCCTGACATATTAATTTATAAGATTTATGATTTTCATATAAAGGTAGGATTAGCACAATGTATAAAAATTCCAATTACTGACAGAACATTTACAGAAGAAAAAAATATTGTTTTCAGTGATTTGGGAAAAAAAAGTTACGTTTCCTTGAAAAGCTCCATGTCTTTCATCACCACACCTTTACAAGCAAAGACTGTTCTCTTGTCTATTACATACCTTCACTCTCCAGAGGAAAACTATTCCTGAACTTGCTCTTGTAAAAAATGTGGTGCAAGTTCAAATGAGAAACTGAAAATCCTGTCCTGATTTTCCAGCCTCTACTCAGTTAGTACTCAGTTCTCATGCAATGTCAGCATTTTGCAACAATTACCAAATAATTAAGAATTCAAACCTAATAATACTAATTTGCTCCTATATATGTTCCCATGTTACATATCCAAGCATAAAGTAATCACAAATTCCAAATACACTACACCCATTCTTCTATTTACTTGTTTTCCCTTTATTTTAAATAAAAGCAGGTTCACCTTCTCAGACACAGATAAAGCAACACCAGTAGCTGGAGGAAGTCATATGCCTAAAGGTAAGAACATTATTGCAGTGTTCAGTGAATGCAGATTTCATAATTCAGCAATTTTTACTACTGTCAAAGATCTCCCAAAGCTTGACCAAAGGAAATCCCAAGACTGCTACACCTTCAGCCTAGCATACGCTCTAACAGAAATCCACAGCAATTTCTGATAGCCACGCAAAGATCATTCTAATAGACTTACAATTAATCTAACAAAGAAAGTAGTTTTTATAATTCCCATGACGAAATCTGCATTATAAAAGAATCCAACTATAGATAATGTAAGTAAATTGTGGAAAAAGTATAAATTGAAAGTAGATGCTCGAGTCTGAAACTGACTTTCATTAGAATTAGCCATGTTTTCATAGTTACTTTCCACAGATACCAAGCCATATTAATTTGTTGCTGTTGTAAATTCACAAAAAGGAAATTTAATCATAAATAGCTTTAACTATCAAATTGTGTGTGCAAGTGCCATGGACATAGCTCTATTCTGCAATGAAGTATATCCCATCAGGAAATAAAAACATTTCTGTGACCACACTGAACAAAGCCATTTTCCAATGCACTCTACTGTTGTAGCTCAAGTCCAGAGCTGCTACAATATCAGCAATTTTCAAATAGAAAAATCAGTTAGATTTGTCCAGAACAGTCATGGGATACAATGGTGAACAGAGTAGTGACAGACCCCTGACAGTCTCAATGACAGAGCTATCAATACTGTTATTAAAAATTAAAAGCATACAATGGGGTTACCAAAGCTATAAAAATTAAACAAAAATACTATAGGGAAGCCTACCTACACAATTACAGAGACTCTGCAAAATGAAAAGTTGCTTGCTTAAGGAATTTCACAGGTATTTTTAAAACATGAAGAATATGAAAGATCTTTTCACTGCTATGTACAAAAGCTACTAAAAAGTACAGTGAAATCAGTTGAACATTCATTACAAATTTTTCTTTGTTCTACATTACATAGTGTCATCAACACTGAATTAAAATGAATACAGATGGCCAGGGTGTCCTGAAAAGTTCAATTTACTTATGATCATCTTCTGTGCCATTTTAAGTTCTGAATTCTCTTCTTATGACAGCTGATCAATACTGTTTGGGATCCAACCCTGACAAAATACTCGCCTTCACTAATGAAACCCATCATGTTTCCCACTGCAAGAGAAGCCAGCAGGAACACAAATAAAACCTTTTTCCAAACTACTAATGCCACTGGAAGTATCGTTCCTCTTTCTCAAAGCATTCAGAAAGCATCCTTAAAATCATTACAATCTCAGAAATTCTGTCTCTAAAATACTTTTATACTGAAATTTTCACCTTTGTCCCCAGTAAAAGAAGGCATTGTTAGAAATGCTCTCACTTACAATAAACAGCTTTTTTTGTTTTCAAGTGGAAGAGCAGTTTGGGGTTTGGCACACAGAGTAAGTCCTTTAACGAAAAATATAGTAAATAAAATATTATATCAGAGACCTGAAATCATCACCTTTGACAGAAGACTGCACAATTCTCATGAAATAAATTTCTCTGGGGGATATACACCAGAGTGCTGAAAGCAGTTTGCATTACATCCTTGCTCTGTAATCTTTTCTACCTCACTTAAAAGTAGCATTCTCCACTCCATAAGATTAAAGGTCATCAATTTTTTTCTAGATGTCCAGATGTCTGCTACTGCCCTATACCACAACATGCAGGTCAATGGAATGGACGGTTAGAATTCCTCTCTTGTTATTACTACTCTCATAACAAAAAAAATATATAATAATCAGCAATGGGGTTGGGTTTTTATTTACAGCTAGATAAAGCACATACTAAACAGCAATCACATTAAAAGCTGGATACACTAATAACGCAGATGAAAACAGACAAAAATCTCAGCTGCCATCCAGATAGGCAAGAAAGATCCCCACATTTTCTAACGCATGTTCTAATACAACTATGTGTATAAACTATGAAAATGATAAATTACTTCAGAATTTGACATTTGGAAAATTCTGTCTGAGCAAGCCATCTAGACACTTGTAGGATCCCAAAAAGGCTGTGTTATTTTTAAAAAGAAATTATACAATAAAAATGTGTTTTTCTAACTAACTAGAAGAGTGTAGCATTAAAAACATAGTCTATAATTTAGTGCTAATATATGCCTGCTTTCCTTATGTCCTACCAGTTCATAAAATCAAGAGCTGTTGTGCATTCAAAGTATGTTAACCAGTAATCCATTGAAGTGTAGTATCTGGATGCAAAACAAACTTAAATCTTCAGTGCCACACATATCAGCCACCCACTCTTTTCTGCCTATTTTGGCAAAGATTATGTTATTGCTGCCACAGCACTGTTGCTCAATCACTGCCTCACCACCCAAGAAGACCAAGATCCGTTTCCAATTTTCTACTTGATATACTGTGATGTAATATGAGATGTCAGGTAGCCAGTTCCTAGCTAACTACAACATCTTGGGACAGATTGTAGAGTCACCAGATAAATCCCATCGCTACTCAGAAAGTCTAATGTCATCACGTCAGCAGTCCAAATAGCCAAATACTTGGCAAGGTACCAAGAGTTAAGTCACTGGAGTGGAAAACATGGTCTGCAGATCCGAAAGAGAGAAATGACAGACGGTGGTGAAGCAAGGGAGATAAAATTCCCTGTTATGAAACACTAGGTTAAGCAGAAGAGGGTGTTTTCTGAGAGAAGTGAGGTAAGGGAGGATGGAAGGCATGAAGTTAATGTCAAGTAATCAACAGGAATTCCAAGGCTTATACGGCTACACACAATCATGAATATCTACTGTGTCAGACACACACAGTAACAGCTCTTCTCTTGTTTAAGCTCTGTGCTAGAAGAAAGTGTAAGAACCCAGGAATATGCTCAGTGAACCTTAATTTGGAAGGAAAAAAATTGATAGTATGTAATCAGAAATAGTTTCTAGAAAAATGATTGTGAAATAAGATGACAAACAAGTGATCAAATTTAGGTCTCAATAAGTCATAGAAAAGGGTCAATTTGGAAACCATCAACTAGTAGATTTTGTATTCTTATTTCAGAAAAACTTAATTTTAAGCCATGGAATTGTTATTGAAAGTGAGGTAAATGACAGATATAGGCAAGTTAGATACATCTTGCTATCCTAAACCTCAATATCTATACTTTGGTAATTACATACATTCTAGTAATTGACACTTAAAAGATACTGATATTTGCCTGATATTTAAATAACATAAAAGTAACATAGCAATTAACTGCCTGCTGTAAAAAATGTTTCCTCACCTGTTAAGGATGAATTACAAGATTTAAACATGACATCAGGAGAGAACGGGAAAGACTTGAAAAGTGCTGTTCAGTGTGCTAAACCTTTCTTCACCAGCAGCCAAGAAAAAACACACTTTCTGTGCTTGCAGAAGAGCTTTGGTCAGATAATGGATTCCCAGGTGTTTCAGTGCTTTGCTCTACTGAGAACAGTCAAACTCCCTCACCCTTCTTTAGTAGGATGGGAAAGATGATTTTCCAAAGTATCAGATACGTGCACCTCTAAATTACCTTGCAAGTGACACACTGGACAAGTATGCTAAAAAAAAAACCAAAACAGATTATACTGACATTGCTGCTGCTCATTGTCTGTACTCCCATACACATGAGTATTTTGTTGAGTAGCTTGTGAAGCAGCAGCATAAAACTACACTGCTGAGCAAATAAAATCTTCTGATTAGCATGATGCTCCATCTTACTGTAACTGAGTATATCTGTCAGCTCTTATCCTGTTCTGGTAAGCATACTAAAAGCCAACTCCAATCCTGACCTTAAAAATAATTTTCTTAAATGCTGCAGTAACCAAGTTTGATAGTTTACTCATATTACATTTTAATTGTTGACATGTCAATTACTGTCATTGCAGTTTTATATGAAGTTCATACATTTAGACTATAAATAACTCATTAAACAATGATCAGGAAGCCCTAATGAATATATAAATTTCTTTCAGGCACCACAGGCAAGATTAATTGCACAGACAGTTCCGAGACTCCAGAAAGAAACTTGATTAAGCCAACACAAACACCTTAGAGGAGGTAACAAAAATTTCTTCTCATGCACATTTTGTATGAAGCTGATAGGAGACCTTGCTCCACAGATTTTAATATTTGAAAACCTCCAGAGATGATGACTCTGCCACCTCCCTGGGCAGACTGGTCCATTGCTTGTTTCAATATGCAATAGCTGAGTCACTGCAGCAGTCATTTGGCATATGGCTAAGCCAACTGATCCTCATTTCAGGAGATGCTCAACAATCAGGTACTGAACTGCAATATCATCTCCCTCTGCACCAAAACAGTTTCAATTTGTGTAGAGTGTTTGAGATAAGAAAGAAATTCACTGAAACAGGACAAACACACATGTAGAGAGTGGGAGATTTCACTCTAGCTATCAGGGGATTCGTCACTAAGTCATTAGAGTAAATACTGAAATCTAAAACTACCTTTATCAGAATCATTAATGTGGGAAAAGACCTCAAAAATGATTCCATCTAACCACCAACCTATTGCTGCCATACCCATTAATCATGCCCCTTAGTGCCACATCTCCACTTTTCTTGAACATGGTGACTCCACCATCTCCCTGGGCCCTGGGCAGCCTGTTTCAATATCTCATCACTTATTAATGTATTAATATTCCAACAGGGGATAAATGCCCTAATATTTTTTTCAGAAGAAAATACCCATCTATTTTGTTAAAAAACAAAAAACGGAAGAACACCCACCACATAAGGCAGGCTCTAACTAAAGCAGAAGCCTAAATGTTGGCCACTACTGTGATTAAATAAATAATTGTGATTTTGAAGGGCGCAAGGAATTTGAAATTACTTAGGAGAGAAAAAGAAAGATATGGATACATGATTTGAATCCCAGTGGCAAATGAGCAGAGGATGCATTCAGGAAGTTAGCCTAACAGTATTTGAGCAGCCAAAGATGTGAAACAACCAAGATAAGCAGAAACTTTCTAGCCAAAACAAAACAGAAGCAGATGTGGATTTTAGCAATCATGTAATAAAAACAGGATCAATTTCTTTAGACAACGGCCTAAACATCCAAAACACAATAAAGCTGCTTTCTTCATGACAGTCCAGTAGTTGCCAGGGACTGACTAGAAAGGGAAGAAACAACATTTTCATCCACTGACACACTTCACTCCAGAAAACTTCTGTGGAACACACTCATTTATTTCATAACTGGGTTAATTAATCTTGTTCAATATTACAGTGACACAATCTCTCAAAATAAAATTCCCTATATATCATCCATATGATCTGAGAATTTATCTGCCAACTAGCACAATGAATTTAACATACTACCTTACGTTTTATAAATGCTTGTGATAAGGGCTTATCAATGGTTGATATGCATTCTCCAATTATAAAAATATTTAAGTAACGTAGAATACAAAGCAAAATGAAAGATGCAGTGCTGTTGTTCTCTCCTTTGAAAATATGTTTGAAATGAAAGTATCTTAAACACTTTATGTAAAACACTTTGCTTTCAATTTCAGTTTCCATGAAAATATTTTTGTGCTTTGTTAAGGTCTCAAATCCAATTTTACTGTATTCTTTTCATGTTATAAACCCACAGATTGAGGCCTCATGGACTACAACAGCACAGCCCAGGACTGTATGTTTGAATACAAATGATGCCATGGGAATTATTTTTTATTAAACTAGCCACAAAATTGGTTGTTAACATTTTCAATATCTGAATTAGAGTAATTTAAATATCCTAAAAAACTACTAACGAGGGTACCAAGAGGCTTTCAATTAAAAATTTTCAAAAGAAATCCAACAAGTCAATGTGCTTTAGTCAAAATTAATGAGATGCATTTTTGCATCAAAACTACATAAAACTGCTCTGATTAATTGGAAACCTTATACTGTACTAAATTTTTCCCAAAAGGAAAGCCATCATCCACAATTACAATCTTGTTGGGTTTTGTTTTAAATCTATGCTAACCTTTCTTCTCTTCAAAAAAGAAAGGCTGATGTCAAGAGCTGAGACATGTGGGAATTAATCAGAATAAAGACAATTGTGATGAGAAAGTAAACCTCATTGCAACATTTTCCAGCTTTGTCATAGCCCTACTTTTTTCCCCTTTCCCAGAAGTTGGACTATCAGAAATTAAGTAAAACCCCACATCAGCCCAGCTGCCCAGCAACCCCAAGGCTGCCGTGACAATGTGGCCTGGCCTGTTTTGGTTTGGGTCCAGATATAGCTGAAGCCATCTTTTTTACACGCCACTTGTAGAACTGCCTACACTTTACTATTCTCCCTGGTGCTTCTCTGTACCCAGAGCAAATAAAAATTAGGTGGCTTCTGACTGCTTTGCACAAAAGGTTACAGATCACCACAAGAAATTTTAAAAACAGCTTCTACAAAAAAAAAAAAAAAAAAAAGCAAATAATTTCACTGCAACATAATGCTTCTTTATCAGATAGTTGTTTTTTTTTTTTTTTTAAACATTATGCTAGTTAGAACTTCAAATATAGCCACTTAAGGTTTATGCATACTCTTCATAAAATTCTCCTACAACTTAAGCATAGAAAAAAGAAAGAAGGAGATACCAAGAGAAATAAACAACAAGAAAAGCATTAGACTATAAAACTTCAACAGTAGATTGGATGTATATTTACATCAATATGGACTAAATGGCACAACTGTCAAAGGGGTAAGCTTCATATCAAAGGTCATGCATTATTACTGCCCTTCATTTTTTCCTCATTCTTTCAATAAATTGCTTAGCCTTAGGAAAAGAAAAAGAGGTCATGCTAATGTAGCAGCCATATGTTATACTGTTAAAGAAGTTAGCCCAGCTTTCATGGATTCCTGAGTTCAGCTACAGCTTGCCTGCATCTGGTCTTTGTCTGTATTTATTAATAGCATGGAAAGAAATCTAAATTATGTAGCAGTGTCACAAAGATCATGCAGGATACATTCACTCCAAACTGAAGTAAGATATTTAGGAGTTTAAACAATTTAATAGACTTCTTTAAAATAAAACTGGACAGCACACCAGAAAATACATTTGAGAACAATCCTGTTTTGAAAGCCTGATGAATTACATGATCTAACCAGCATTTTCCAGTTATATTTTCCATGAACCACTTCACTTTGTTATCTCATTGTTCCAGCTCAGCATCCAGAACTACTCAGAGCTCATCTTTCAGGCTCAGTAGCCCAGCAGTACAATGCAGTTCCTCCAGTTGGCTCAGAGCAACTCAGGAAACACACAGAGTCTCCTCTTCATCCTTCCACCACTACACCTGTACAGCTCAATCTGTGCTCAGCTCCAGGCCCCACAGAAGTACTACTTGGTCCAAGCCCAGACCCATCCCTAGCACCAGGTCGTGCTAAGGAAGGTGGGAAGATTTCCAACCCCTTCTCCTTTACTCTGCAGGACTCTTGAGCACTGGAGCATTTCCTTTCCCATTCCTTAGGGCATTTTCTATAGTAACAGAGGAACGAGGGCTGGCAGAACGTGTTCATGATTTGTAGCGTATGGCTGCAAAGTTATCATATCCAATGCCTTCACGGCTTTCCCTCAACATGAACACACGCCTATCCTGGGTCTCCTTGATCCTCCCAAAATGTTATCTTTTTAAGAAAAATAATGGTTAAAAACTTCCTGGTGGACAACAACAGAGACTTCATCAAGGACTCTATGTCATATTCAAAGCTGTGTTCCACACACCAAAAGCCTCATAGCTGTAACCCATAGTGCACTAAAATGCAGATTCAGGAATGACACATTTCTTCAAGCTTCCTATGCACACCAGTAATCAAAAACCTGTTTGCAGCATGCAAACCATGCTCAGAAAAAGGCAAGCTTAGGATATCTGCTGGTAGATGGCATCATACCAGTCCACATGAACCTTGAGAGACTGAACCCATTCTGGCTTCTTTTTAATGTTCACCCCAAGCCCAGAACTGCAAGCACACAGACAGAAGGAATGGAAAGTGAGCGTGCATTAAGAAACAGGATTGTTCTTGTAGTTCACTGACAGCAAAAACATTCATTCTTCACTGCTCCTACTTAGAGTAGCTAACAGAGACACATATCAAAAGCTTCATCACAGCTTTGCACTACATCAGCTTACTAGTATCAAGTCATCAAAGGCAGGCAAAGCTAAGGAGAAAAATCAACAGTACAAGCAGCACACTTCCCAGCTTGCAAGGAGCAGAGCTGGCTCGTGTAAAAGCTTGTATTGTTCTTTTTGTCAAGCTTAGTGTCTCAGCCAAAATGCCTGTAAAGTAATTAAAGCACAAGGGGAGATGTGAGAGTGTTCAGAATCAGGAGCATGGATGCTGTAGCTGTGGGAGCTCCACCAGAACAGTGGGCAGACAAAATCAAATGTACCCTAAATTCAGCAAGAAACAGAACTGACTGGTGGATGTATCCATCTACCAGCAGAGAATTCTTCCAAATCTATTATTACTATTGAGAGCACACATGGGAGCTTGTACTGTAGCACCTTACCTACAGCATCTTTGCTGTGGCTGGATGAGAACTTTATTGAAAATGTTGTCATTGTAGTTTCCACAACTACACAAACAAAATCCTCAAAAGCAAAACTAAAATCTCTTAGGCCCTTCTGGATCATTTGTTATGTTTCCATCATGGAGTAGACATGAAAAAGCAAATCAGACAGAGTCAGGTGTCGTGTTACTGTTTTTCTCCATGTGTGTTTTATAGGTAAAAATCAAGATTAAACAATCTGGATTTTACATTATTTAAATTCAAGACGAGAGAAAAAGCCAGCATTTTCCAAACTGCTACGAGGCCTGGGGGGGGGTGCTTTTATGGAAGAAGGAAGTAATACAGCCTTCCTTCCAGCTGCAGGGTAGAAATTCGCTCAGTGTGGGATGGAGAAGAAATAGTGCAGGGCCAAATGGCAGGGAAACTGAAATACCAGAAAAACAGCAGAGTTGGCATACAGTTTTCTTCTGTAAAGTACCTAGATACTTGATGCCAACACCCTATGTTCATCCTGATACATTTATTATACATGTCACTTTCAAAGAAGCTTCAGTTGGGAAATACCACAGAAATGGTCAAAAGCCAGCCAAAAGTGCCTCTCTGATTTTCCCCTCTAATTCCCAATGACAACAGTTACCTTACTTTCAATTCTGGATGATTGCTTCAGACTTGATGGAACTACAATAAGTACAAATGAAAATAAATAAATAAATAAATAAAAATTGCCTTGAGTCTCTGTTGTCAATTGGAGAATCAATCTGTAACTGGGAGATCACAGTCTCCTATAGGAGACAAATGTATTTGTTCTTTTGTTCATCTACCAGATGCACACAATAATGAGGATGATAACTGACTCACAGCCAGTTCTCACAGCAAGGTGAATGGTCTATCTCACTTCAGTGGAGATCCTGTGCGGTTCTGGAAGAATTTAGCCTCTTCTGTTTATAAGGGTCCAAGGTCTATTGTTTGAAATGAAAGTAAACTATGGCTGCATAGTTTCTTTAAATATGGAAATCATTAAAGCAAGCAAAACTGGCAAAAAAAAATAGATCTTCACATAACAAAAGTGGGGGTTTTTTCCACCTAAATATGGTGGAATCATATCTTCAACCTGTATTAATTTCAACAAATTAAATGAAAACATTGATGTTGCTTCATCCTGAGAATTCACATAAAATCAAAGACAGTATCTAGAATCAGAGCTAATGTGAAAAAAGCAGAACTTGACACTCTGTCCCTTGTTTGGAAGACAGCAAGGGACAAGCTAAAATGTGATTAAGGAAGGGAATCACAAGAAAATTCTTCCTATATCTGGAGACCCTTTGCCCTATTCCTTTCTTTTGTAAGAACAAAAAGGATGGGTCCTCATTACAAGAGACAAAATCTCCTAAAACAGGAGAAAAGCCTGACATCGCAGAAATTCTCAGTTAAATTCTAAGATAAACAAGGCCTGGGATTATTTTAGAGTGAAGGTTTCAGCTACCAGCAGCAAGAAAGTAGTTACAAAAGAGGATAAATGTACATAGCTTCAAAACTAATGTCTCCTGTTTTATTATGTTAGCCGATGATGTCAGAGGCTGATGTTGGTGATATCGCACCAGAGGTTGAAGCTTCCCACCCATATTCCATTACTTTTTTTTTTTTTTTTTTTTGGTCTGACAGATTGGCCTCTTCTCCCAGGCAACAAACAGGACCCAAGGAAACAGCCACAAGTTGTACCAGAGAACGTTTAGATTAGACATAAGGAAAAGATTTTTCTCTCAGAGAGTGGTCAGGCACTGGAATGGCCTGCCCAGGGAGGTGGTGGAGTCACCATCCCTGGCAGTGTTCAAGAGGCATCTGGATGAGGAGCTATAAGATATGGTTTAGTGGCTTGTGGTAGCTACGGTAATGGGAGGATGGTTGGACTAGATGATCTTGTACTCCTTTCCAAACTTGTGATTCTATGATTCTACGGCAGCAGAGGGGCAGTCTGTCTAAATGGTGTCTGACATGAGAATGTGTATACAGCAAAGGTGTGTCACTGAATTCATCCATGTGGAAACAATGGCACCCATTGACGTTCATCAGTTCTTGCTAACACTGGTGGAGACCAAACAGTGAATGTGAGCACAGTGAGGTGGTGGGTGATGCATTTCAGTAGTGGCAACAGTGGGTCACCTCTCATGGTGCAGATGTGTATGAGCATGGCATGCAGGCTCTTGTTCATCACTGGCAAAAATGCACAACTAATGGTGGTGACTGTGTTGAAAAGTAGTGCTTTACAACTGAGAGTTTACTCTGCAAAATAGTGCTATTGTGCGCTTTGTATCTGTTTTAGTTTCCATAGAAATAAATAAGACGCATTACTTCTGCAGCAGCTACAAGTGTTATTCTGCCTCTATCTCACAGCTGATGACGTATGGCATCACAGAAATTCTGCAACTGAAGATCTAAAATTCTTTTCCACAATTCTCTTCTCTCAAATTCCAATTTTTTTTTCAAAAAAAAAAAAAAAAAAAAAAACAAAGATGAAAGTAAAATAAATACATGTCTAATTAAATCCATGTTACCAGTAAATTTCTTATGCATAGCTAAGAAAGGCTGCTGTAAGAAGATTGTAGCAAAATCAGTGACTACTCACAGATGCAACAAACACTGAAGTGCAGTTAGCTCTCCTCACCTCTAGGTACTCTGTATCCAGATCAACAAAAATTGAGTGTTGTGTATAACATATTCGTTATATACAGGAACACTTACTGATTTTATTATTTCAGCCATAGTACGTGTGCTTTGGGTCAGAAGAAACCTCTGTTTGACATTCTGAAAGTATTTCCAAGTACATGGCATGATCTTGCCCATGAAGCTGAATCCCTGAGCCAATATTACTGTAGAGCATGAGTCTGACTACATACTGTGTCATTTCCAGGAGTCCCTGAAGGGAAAGGTGATGTCCACGCTTGGGACAATGTTCTCAGAAGACCAAAAGAAAAACAGTCAACTAAACCAACAAAAATTATTGAATACATGTCTCAAAATGGGAAAAAAAAAATAGATGGTAGCCATACAGATTTTCAGGAATTCCCTCATTCAGACACTACACATTTAACTTTGGCATTCTCCATCTCAGCATGGAACAGGTTTACAATCCTAGTTCCTAGAAGCCATTAAATCTGTTACAGAATTCAAGAATGCAATTTAAGTTGTATTACTCCATTAATATTATTGGAGAACAGTCTTTAACTACCAGCGAACTGGCCTCCAGATACAACAACAGAAAAGCAGGTATTAAATGAGAGCAGTATTTAAGAACTACACATTGTATCCCTCATCCCAAACTGTTAAAACTATTTGATCTGTTGTTGTTCTGATTTTTTCTCTTAAGAGAGAATTTTCTCTATTGTGGAGCTCTCCAGTAGTGCTTTCCAGGATGACTTCCGACAGATATTCCCAGATCTTGTTTCAGTGGCAAACCAATTCATGTAGAATAGTGTACTTCTGTGCAGCATATTAATATCAGTTGTTGGGGGAAATTTGTCTGTTTTGGTTCCATCTGATGTTTCAAAATATCCTGTCTTTCCCAAGGCTTACACAGACAAGTCTTCTTAATGGAAATAGCAACATTTTTTTTCTACCATGCTAGCAAATTCAGACTTTTGGCACAGTAGTTCATTACCACAAGTAAACACAAACCTTCGTTCCACCTGTTTTAAGGGCCCTAAGTGAGAGATACTAAATGGGAACTGTTTCACTCTAGAATTCAGAAATGAGTGCCTAAGCCCTCTCGAGAAGGCTTAGCTGTTAACTAAAGAGAGACTGGCATCATATGCCTCAGCTGGCAGACACTTCAGCTGCTGAACAGCTTTCAATCCAATCCCATCACTGCATTGCAGCTTGAAGAACTGTGCAACCAGTAAAACAGCTCCACAGTTTCCCCCTTGCACAAAGCCTGTACTCAGCTTCTCATTTTCTCAACTACATGCAAATATTCTCTCTAAGCTGCAGCATCATGGAGGTGCGGACACGGTCCAGGGTTTTTGATCCATTGTCTCCCTTCGTCACAGTGATACCTTTATGCTTTTGATATAGCCCCCTGACTTCACTTGTTTTTTCCTTGTCCAAGTTCATGCCAAAATCTAATATATACATATAGCAGTATATTCACAAAGCAACAATTTTCCCCCTTGCTCTTCTTACTAGAAGCTCATTTTCTGGCAGCATGTTTCAGAGGCATGCAATACCACTGCTATTTAAGTGTCGCAGTGCTTCATTCACACTGTATCGGTTCTGCTGCAAGCATTCTCAAGATATATCCCTTTGGGAATGAAACATAACTAAGGCAGCAAGGGTGCAGAGAGTAAGATTTTTAAGAAGGAATTAGATGCCAGAATCCCCTAAGATTTCAATACGTCCTAATCCTTTGAGAAAACTACTTCAATAGATTTATTCAAGCAACGTACAGAACAAAAGTGGGAATTAAATGATTATTTTAAGCCCTGCTTTCCCAAGTGATACTAACACTCTCCTTCACAGATTGCTTGGGGAGTAATACAACTCCATGAAATATGCAAAAACTTCACTCAGAAGACAGTGACTTTCTGAGCAAGCTATGTACTAAACCACATTTTAACACTTAACTGAGGTGTTTTCTTCTCACAGTCTTCAGTGACACCAAGGTCTCTAAACCAAGAATTTCCTGCACGTGAAAAAACACTATGCTCTGCAATTTTAACTAAAATGTACCTAAGAGGTATGTTAAAATGAACCCAGTGAGACCAGGTATCACTTTCCACCGATCTAACATACCAAGTATTTCAGAAGACCTGTGCTGAGAATTAACAACATGGCATTTTCCTCCTTCCATTACTCCTTACTTAACAGCTTGATTCAGCATGCTTTGTTTAGCAAATTAACAGTACCTGAAAATATTTACTTAACAAATAAAGTTGCACAGATGTCAGAATAACAGCTCCTTTATTTGCACTGGACTCCACAGCACTAATTTCTTCCCCGTCTGAAAGTTTCAGCCCTTCTGCCCAGTGTTTGGCTATTTTTGTCCTGGATTTCTACATGCTGATACACATTTTAATGCCGAGCACTTGGTAGATGGCAGAAGACAAACTGGCATACTTCAGTCTTCAAAACACAGTTTCTCCAGTTTTTATCTTGCTGGATTTGCTTTGCAAAGCTATTTAGGAAGACAAACAATATCCCCATTTCCATAAACAGAAAAAATATGAAACATCAAAAATAAAAAGACAAAATTAAATAAAAAGCAGGCATAATGAGATCATTTTACAGCAAAGACTGAAGACATGCAAAGATGCCACTTTTAGAAACAGAATCTTAAAATAGAACCACAGGTGAAAACAGAACATGGATCTAAATAAATTAGAGTCCAACTTGAAGGAGGGCCACTAGAAATGTTGATATTATGCTCTGTGTCTACTCAAAAATGGCAAATAGCTCAAATAAATAGCCAGCCACATGAACTTTCTTCCATTAGGGACTAACCCAGTTCATATTCAAATTTCAGGGCCATTCTAAATTTTGACCTTATTCAGAGTAAATTCAGATCTTATCTCCATGGAAAAGCTGATAAAAGTAAATTTCTCTATTTGGAGCGAATGTACATCTTTAACGTTCTTTTAGCATCAGAAATAGTATCCCCTAAAGTATGTTTTACTCCACATTTTTCACATTTAGAAGCACATTTCTGTGAATTTTCAAACATCAGCATAGACTGCAAGCTCCAGACTTCAGCTACACTACACATAATATGAGCCAGCAGAGCAAAACATCAGAGCACCCATCAGACAGGTTGCCCAAGCCTGGGTACAGTCAGACAGGGTTCCAACACACAGCTCTGTCTGAGGCAAAGCAGCTCAGACTTTCCTTCTCCCTTGTTTAGGGCAGGTATATAAGTCCCACTGGTGAAGTACAGAGAGTTTAACAGAGGGCTCAGAAAAACTCTTCTATTTGGATTTTGATGTAACTGAACAGATAGTGTAAAGGTTGTTCTTGTTTGTTTCATTTTTTCTGCTAAGAAAACCTTTGAAAGCATTATTCTAGTCCTTCTGCAGCAATTCTCAGGCTTTTGAATCACAGAAAGCAATATACCTTGTCTAAAATATTCAGATCCCGTTAGGTATCAGATTTATCCATAAACAACCTACAGTCTCACTTCTACTAAATACTTTACTGACATCAGCACAGTTACTCTGGACTTGTATCAGCGTAACTTGTAAGTAAAATACAGTAAGAGTCCTCCCACTCGCCAGGAAAAAGCCATTTTACTGACATTTCTAGTACATGTTTTTATCAAAACCTTCCCACCTCGGTTATTAGCTGTGTTTGAAGTCTCTTCAGTCACAAGTGGTAAGGAGAGAATATTAGACATACTTGTATTAAAATATTTTACTGATGGGAATTTAAGGCTAATGTCAATTTACTTTATATTCTCATGCTACTATTTTCTCTCTGGGATAGTTTATTTTTGAGGGTAAATGTTTGTAGGATAGAGCTTTTCTGTAGAAACAAATTACAGTTCTTCTGGTTGTTTACACTACAGGGTCAAAACCCAACTCTGTTTGGAAAAAAAGAGACATACTAATGATGACTCTGTTCCTGAAGTACCTACATTTTTGGCAGTCTGTTCATATCCTGAGAGGTAATCCCCAGCAAGCACCACATGCAGTAATCCTTACTCCTCCCCCAGTCAATACTTCAAAAAATAACTCGCTGGACAAAACAATGAGTCACTGAAGATACAAACAGAAACAGCAAAATACGGAAATGATTCAAGAGAAAGAGCAGACATCGCAGTAACATCAGTCTAGAACTACATCAAAAAATCCACAAACACAGAAGACCTCAGCTTGTCCTATGACTTGGGTCACTGGGTCCAGTCTAAGCAAACTCATGCAATTCAAACCAAGCACATGCAGCCTAGACTAAAACTAACTCTTGAAAGAAAATCTGCTTGTAATGATTATGAATATTCTAACTCCAAATCTAAATATAAATTTAGATTAGATTTAGATTCATGGACGAAACAACTTGCTTTCTTATAGAAAAAGAAACATACTTAGTTTCAATATCAAAGAGTTGTATTTTCTTTCAGTCATTGCTTCACATGGCAAACTAATCAAGTCTTATATTTAAAAATGACTTTCCATTTCCCCAGATATTCCTCTTGACTGCAGGTCTTTTAATTCATAGATGAAGGACACTAGAATTGTACATAGTACTGACTGCACACAACATTAGAATATAATCTAACACTTCAGTGTGTTAGAATCAAGTATTTGGGGGGTTAAGACTACTCCATATTTCTACTGGAAACGCTATGCCTCATAACTCAGGATGCTGCTTTCCCTTTCCACAATCACATTAAAAAAAGAAACATCTCCATATTCATAATGTTTTCTGGGTCTTCTAATACAGCAGGCAGTATTTTTATATCATTTCATCCCATTAACAAGTACACCCAGCACCAAAGAACTCCCTTTTCCACGCACATTAGGCCCTTTGTATACTTCTTCTGGACTCACAAGTTACTTTTTCTAATACCTTTATTGAAATGTTTATTCACCAATTCAGTAGTGGTGTTTTCCCCCAGGGCACTTGCTATTATCTTTTGTGTCCCTAAACTTTTTAATCAGTTGAAAAAAAAAAAAAACAAAAAAGAAAAAAAATCTCTCAATAATTGATCTGTTTCAGGGAACCATGACATCAACAATCACCTGTGAACGACTTAAACCCAAATTATTTTCTATGATTGTGTCTTCCATGCTGTCCTTCCTACTTGACATAATCCACTATAGCTTTTGACTTAGTGATTATCTATTGATGGAATGCTTAAAGTCTGGCTTTAAAATCAGAAACCTGGGAGACAGCAATATCTCTTGGCTGGCTGCAACTATGAAATACTTCTTTATCCTCAAAGTTCTTTCATTGCTGCTTAGTAGGCATCCAGAGGTCAACCTAGAAATGCTGTTGCTTCAAGGCCAGAACACTTATGATTTCATCTATGCAAGAGCAAGAACCCAATAGAAAGGTATATGATGTATGCTTTTTATGTTTTAAATCAATATGTTTCTCAAAATACTTAAGCAAGTAATGAAATAAATCTCTAAAGGGGAAAGTTAATAAACATTCACATATGCATTTTACTCATCTCTGGATGTAATGGTAGTTTAGTTATTCCCTTATTTATGCAGTGGGACAAAGATCAGGAAAGATCATCAGTGAAAACTATTTGGCTGTCTGTTGACTTTCTTCTGGTTGCCTAACATTTATTTTTAAAGTTATAACAAATGGTTCTTTTCTGTTTGGTAGGAAAGTAGGATGACAGATTGTGGGAAGGAAAGTGTGAGCTGTATGGAAAGAGAACAAGAGCAAGAAAAGGAGGCTAACTGATCCAACAAACCTGTTAATAGCAAATGGAGAGCAGAAAATGAAAAGGGCTGTTTTCAAGCCCGCACCACAAAGTCATAGTAATAAAGTCCTATGCACAGTGTAATTCTAAGAAAGTATTACAACAGCAGTGACTCTCCTCACTGCAGGAGAGTGAATCATTTTATTAAAAGAATTAACACAAAAGAACTACCAAAAATTAGTCTTGAAGGAAAAAACAAGCTATCTTTCCCGAAGCCATGTATCATAATACCATGGGAATCAAAATATGAATCTCAGGATATGCCATACCAGAACAAAAAGTATCACTGATGTTCAAAGAAATGGCATGCAACTTCTGTTGGAAAACAATTTCAACAAACCTCATGCATCTCAAAAAACAACCACACTAAAGTAAAACAAAGATATGGGGCAGTATTTTGGGAAAATTTTTTAAAAAGTTTCAGCTTGCCCATGTTGGATTATCACTGATACTTTCATTTGCTTCTTACCGAAGGGAATTTCAAACACCAGATTCTGAATCAATTATTCCTCTTAGATTTGAGAAGCAAAATGGCATTCTCTTATTTTATTCCTTCTTAGCTACTCCTTAAGCCCTCTGCTGCCTACAAGTCCAAAGACTGGAGAAACTGAAAACATTTTAAATCTTGTATGCCAGTAAAATCGTACGGTAACAGCGAAGTAGCACCTGTACACAACACATGGAGTGACTACTGTTAAAAAGGATAGAGAAATATCATCTATTATTGTCTACAGACAAATAAGCTTCACTTCAACACTATGAAAGATTTTCAAAATAAAAAATGTCAAGGATACAATTAATACAAAACAAGAAAATTAAAAAAAATCATCTAGTGTAACATGGACCTAATACAAGAGGCATGTTTAAGAAAGAGCCTTCTTTGATTATCTAATTGATCCTCCAGGTAGTGTGAAAGCAGCACGTGAACAGTCCTTAGCTGAAAAATACCTAAGGTTCCAGAAATTAAATGGGATACAAAGAAACAGCTGAAGTGGATTTGCCACTTAGTCATATTAATTATCTTGGTTTGAACAGAAGCTGAAAATCAAATTTCTGAAGGTCAGAGATATCTATTCCAGTCAGTTGTAAGCATGTTATAAAACAAGAATTTCCTAGGGACTCAGAGCTGGAAATAATTATCATTTTGGTGGGCTAGTATGAAAGAGGAAAAAAAGGGCCAAGAGTCTGAGACAACAATACTAAAACTGGGATGAAGTTATCCGACACCAATTGTGAAGTCAGTTCATTTAGGGAAAAGTATAAAAAAAAAATATTCTGCAGGCTAGGGAGTCAGCTGGATATAAACAAGTTCAAGGATGGTGTGAGATCTTGCAGTTCTTTTTGAAGAACACCACCAAAATTAACACAATTCCATGGCAGTCATGACTGTGGTTCTCAAATCACCTCAGAAATATTTCTTTCCATAAAATATCTCATCTGAATAAACCATCATAGTATTTCAAAATCACTAAGAACCATGGTTTGTAAACAAAAAGCAGGGGAAAAGAAGTCCAAAAATGTTTCATCAAAGAGTGGAGACTGATAGTGTTGCCATAGGCAGTATGACAGACAATTTTCTTGTCTCCTTTCGCAGTTGGGTTTCATCATAAACAGTTTACAGTTTCTTATCGGCCTCTAAAATTTAATAAAACCACATCTTTAAGTGCTTGATGGTCAGAATGGGAAGCTGTTCCTATTTCTGCTATGCTATTATGTTTCCCCTCGTGTAAGGATGAGGCCTATACCACCCCCACACTCTCACATAACACTCTCCCTATCAAACCTAATACAGTGAAATAAGAAAGTGCTTACCTCACAAACAATTTGCAGTACTTTCTTCCCTACAACTAAAATTAAATAGACTTTAAAATGCATTTTCCCCCACTTGGAATATCTGACTTCTTGCCTGCATTTACCACTCAGGGCTTAAAAGACACTGGAATGATTTTTAGATTAGATACCCAGTACCTATCCATGCTAAGCCAAATTCCATCTCAATTCAAACCCCAGGCATCTCTAAATGAAAAGCAAAAGACACTCAAGTCCCTTTAAGTCTGCTCCAAGGCATACTTTGCTATATGGTTAGTGGTTCTTGCCCCCAAAACCAATGTGTGCTATACCATAACTGTGAAATGTTTGCCTGGCATGTCCCCAGAATTACTCTACACTCTTTCCTGGTTTTCCCCCAACAGCCCAAGTATTTCCTTCAGAGGATATGTGCTCCCATCCATTGAACAGCACTATCTGATACTGTATTTTATATTTTACTGTTCTGGAACTTTCATTTGATCTGAAAAGAGATGAGGTGAAACATTTGCTACTAAAAGTTTTCACTTAGAGTAAAATCACATGTTTCCCCTGGTTGCTCATATTCATGCACAGTGCATTAAAATTGACTCCCATAAGTCTTCATTATTCAGGCATTTAATCATATGGAAAATGTGGTAATTTAATTAAAACAAGCAACATAGGTTAGATATCCCACGGGAAACAGAGTGAGGAAAAATAATCTAATTCACTGAATTTCCATTTTGAAAATGTATTAATATGAGACCACAAGACCACAGCAAAAAAAAAAAAAAGAAAAAAGAAAAAAGTTGCTCATTTGTAAAGCAGTAATCCGATGCTGAGACAATTTCAGTTTAGGAAGCCAAAACTTACACTGCTCTGTCTCATGTCTGCAGTGAGTGTTTGTCAGAATATAATGCAACTAGCAATTACTTGCTGTAGTACAGTAAAGCCTGGAATTATTATTATTTTTTTTTTTTTAATGAGACAGGAAAAGGATAGTGTGCTATTAGTTCAGGCATGACTACTAAAGACTGTACTCATCAGAGGTCTATGAAAGGTTTTAAGTCTTCCACACTGTTGAGTACAATGTTTAATTCTTCCCAGAACTTATGTCACGTACCTGGCACTTTGCTTCAAAATGATTTATCAATATAGTATTGAGAGAAGGGGTGGAGGGACCAGATTCATACACATGTGGTTGCAGTTCTCTCCAGAATTTGAGATACATCTGCTAACCCAACCTTTTATTTCAACTAAGATGTCGATGGGTGTTGTTCTTTGACTCAATAGTCTTTTCCTATCCCTCCCATTCATAAATTCCTCAAACCACAACCCTAATTCCAAAACTTTTAGTAGAATTTGCCCAAATGACCCTTCAGGAGAACTTCTATTAGATATAAGCATTCTGTAAAATATCACTAAAGTGTATGAAGGTTGATTAAGTTCTTTTCCCAATTTTTTATTTCTTTATATGTTGGATTTCTTTTGGCTTTTTTCTCTTTTCTTATAAAAAGAGCAGTTAGTGCAGACCATCTACCTCTACTTACAGCATCTATGCAGCCATTTTTTCCTCTTTTTTTCCTTTTTTTTTTTCCCATTAGTTTTGATCCTATTTTTCCCTTTTCCAAAATCCCCACAAAAAAAAAAAAAAAAAAAAAGCTACAGAAGCTAAAGATACAAACCCTTCAAAAGAAGAGGCTCAGTTCAGTAGGAGCTGCACTTTTCTATATATATGAGACAGGAAAGCTACTCAGCTGGCCTATGTCAGCATAGTTTCAATGACATTCCCATAGCATATATACAATGTTGTAAAATACATCAACATACTGTATACAAAAATATTCAGCTTCCCACACATTCACTATAAACATTAAACAATATTTTAAGCCTACTTTTAAGTATCTTTTAAATATTCTGCATCTCTTCCTTTCCAGCATGTTCACACTTTCCAATCTCTCTCGTTTGTGCAGAACCCTCAAAGGAATGACAGAAGATAGGTATTAAAAAAAAAAAAAAACACAAGAGTTCAAAAGTTTTGAATTCTATATAGGCATTTTAGCACATTCTCTGTTCCAGTACTCCTCCTTTTTTACACAGCTTAAACACCAATAATTACTCAACCCGCTAATAAGAGATAGCATATCACAAATCGCTGAGAAAGACGTCTAATCGAACTCTACCGTTCAGGATTTGTAGTGAAGATGTTGCAGCCCCTCCCCAGAGTTCTGTGCCAGCCCCCACAGTAGCTCACATTGCAGGCCTAGGATTTCCTAATGGCAAAGCAGCCACAGGTAGGAAGAGTTAGCAATGCTGACCATATCTGCACACCTAAAGGTTGTCAGATACTTGGGTTCTTAAGGAATTCCTTCAGTTTTAATTTAACTAGAATAAAGAAGAATGGAAACATTTCTAAACTTTTGTGCTTCCCTTTTATCAATCTGCATATCCTTCCTGTGAGCTGCACGTAATGCTGTCATCGTAGATGTTTTAACAATAATACAATCAAGGGAAAAAAGCTAACAAACAAATATATATACAAGTATAACAAACATATCTAACAAAAAAGTACTGTGCTTGTGCTGGGGAGCTGGCAGCTTGTGGGCGGGCTCCTGAGTCAGGAGGGGTGGAGCTGGCACATTAGCAGCACAGTTAAACACCCACTCTTAACTTTCTCACCTGATAATAAGCTTTAAATAGCTTCGGGGAGAGAAGTGCACAGAGCAGCCCAGGTTGACCACTGTTGCTGCCTACTGAGAACTGGGAGGCTCAGTGAGTGAGCACAGCCCACGCTGCCCATATGGTGCTGCAGCTGCAGGAGGTGGGTCAAGTGGTGAGGACTGTAAGTCTTGTCCCTCCTTGCTCAGGAGACCAGCTTTTCTCATGGCAGTCTCTGAGTCTGCAGGCCTAAACATGGTCTCCACCAGACAGCGGGCTTATTCCAAGAAGACTGTGGCGACTGAGATGGAGGGCCTGCCCAGAAATGTAGCTGTTCAGGTCTCCGGCTGCAGGGAGTGCCTGAGCCTGCTACTGCCTGGGGAGGGTGGCAGGAATTCCACCTGTGTGAGGTGTGAGCAGGTGGATGAGCTGCTCAGCCTGGTGGTGGAGCTCAAGGAAGAGGTGCAGAGACTAAGGGCCATCAGGGAGCATGAGCGGGAGACTGACATGTAGAGTGACTCACTGGTGTGCCGGAGGGAAGGGTGCCAGGGAGATACCCCCAGAAAAGTGTTCGACCCCCTGCCCTGTCACAGTCAGACAGACCTGACTGATGAGGAGGGCTGGAAAAGAGTCCTGACTTGGCATCACAGGAGCCCTCCCTGCCTGCCTACCCTGCTTCCCCAGCTAGCTCTAAGCAACAGGTTTGAGACACTGGAAATTGAAGGGGAGGTGAGTAGGGAGGCGATGGAGGATCTGCCTAGGAGGGAGCCTAAGGTGAGGTGGTCACCTCCACGCCTTGAGACTACCTCTGTCAGGAAAGAAAGGTGGTCCTGGTGGGCAACTGCCTTCTCAGAGGAATGGAGGGCCTCATATGCAGACCAGACCTGAGCCGTTGGGAAGTGTGCTGCCTTCCTGGGGCCTGGGTCAGAGACATAACCAGGAAACTCCCAAAGCTGGTTAGGTCCACTGATAATTTTCCATTAATCATAGTTCAGGTAGGCAGTGATGAAATTGCTCAGAGAAGCCTATGAACTATGAAGAGAGATTTCAGGGATTTAGGGCACTTAGTTCAAGGAGCAGAAGCTCAAGTGATCTTTTGTTCTATACGTTCAGGAGCAGTGAGGGACACGGAGCGGGCTTAGAAAGAAATAACAATTAATAATTGGCTCAGAGGCTGATGTTGAGCCAGAAACTTTGGGGTTCTTTGATCATGGGGCAGTTTACTCGGCCCCTGGCCTGTTTTTTTTTGGTTTTTTTTTTTGTTTTTTTAATCTCAAAGGGGGCAATGAATCCTAGCGCAGGAGCTAGCGGGGCTTATTGAAAGAGCTTTAAACTTGCTGTGACGGGGGAAGGGAACAAAACAGGGCTCATGAGAGATGAGCCTAGGGGAACGATGCTTGAGCTGGGGGTGAGGCAGATGACTCGGCTGAAGTGCGTCTACACCAATGCATGCAGCATGGGCAACAAGCAGGAGGAGTTGGAAGCGACTGTGCGTCAGGCTAACTATGATCTAGTTGCTATTACTGAAACGTAGTGGGACCACTCCCATGACTAGAGTGCTGTGATGGGTGGCTACAAGCTCTTCAGAAGGGATAGACGAGGAAGGAAGGGTGGTGGTGTGGCCCTTTATATTAAAGACTGTTTTGATGTTGAAGAGCTTGGGGTTGGGAATGATAAAGTTGAGTGTCTATGGGTAAGGATCAGGGGGAAGGCCTGTAGGGGCGACATCTTGGTGGGGGTCTGTTATAGACCGCCTAATCAGGATGAAGAGAAGGACGAGGCATTCTATGAGCAGCTTGCGGAAGTTGCACGATCGCCAGTACTCGTTCTTGTGGGAGACTTCAACTTCCCTGATGTATGTTGGAAATATAATACAGTGCAGACGAAGCAGTCCAAGAGGTTTCTAGAGTGTGCAGAAGATAGCTTCCTTACACAGCTGGTACGAGAGCCTACTGGGGTGGTGCCCTGCTAGACCTGCTCTTCACTAACAGAGAAGGACTGGTGGGAGATGTGAAGGTTGGGGACTGTCTTGGGCAGAGCAACCGTGAAATTGTAGAATTCTCATTCTTGGAGATGTCAGAAGGGTGACTAGCAAAACTGCTATCTTGATCTTCCAGAGGGCAGACTTTGACCTGTTCAGGACGCTTGTAGCGCAGGTCCCTTGGGAGTCACTCCTTAAGAGTAAAGGGGTCCAGGAAGCCTGGATGCTCTTCAGGATGGAAATCTTAAAGGCACAGGAACAGTCTGTCCCTGAATGACCTAAGGCAAGCTGTAGGGGAAGACCACCAGTGTGGATGAGCTGAGAACTATTGTTGTATTGTTGAGGCTCTGGAAGAAAAAGAGAGTCTATGTCCTCTGGAAGAAGGGACAGGCTACTTAGGGAGATTACAAGGAAGTTGTGAAGGTATGCAGGGAGGAAGTTAGGAAGGCAAAAGCCCAGCTTGAACTCGGATTGGCCACTGCAGTAAAAGAGAATAAGAAATCCTTTTACAAATATACCAATGGTAAGAGAAGAACCAAGAAGAATTTCCATCCTTTACTTGATGCAGTGGGGAATGTGACCACCAAGGATAAGGAGAATGTTGAGGTCCTCAACGTCTTCTTTACATCTGCCTTTAATAGCCAGATCAATTATCCTCAGGGCACATTACATCCTGATCTGGAAGTCTGGGATGCTACACAGAATACACCCCCTGTGATTCAGGTGGAGACAGTCAGAGAGCTCCTCCTCCATCTGGACTGTCACAGGTCCATGGGACCAGATGGGCTTCATCCTAGGGTGCTGTGGGAGCTAGTAGGGGTGATTGCCAAGCTGTTCTCTGCCATCTACCAGCACTTCTGGTTATCTGGAGAGATCCGAGAGGATTGGAGGCTTGCTGATGTGACTCCCATCTACAAGAAGAGCCATAAGGAGGATCCAGGGAACTACAGGCCTGTCAGCCTGACCTCGGTACCAGGGAAAGTTATGGAGCAGATCATCTTGGGTGAGATCACACAGCACATTCACGGCGTCCAGGGGATCAGGCCCAGACAGCACGGGTTCATGAAAGGCAGATTGTGCTTGACCAACCTCATCTCCTTCTACGACTGGGTGACCAGAGAAAGGCTGTTGATGTAGTCTTCCTAGACTTCAGCAAAGCCTTTGACACAATCTCTCACAGTATTTTCCTGGGGAAACTGGCTGCCCGTGGCATGGACAGGTATACCCTTCTTTGGGTAAGGAACTGGCTAGAGGGCTGCGCCCAACAGGTAGTGGTAAATAGAGTTAAGTCCAGCTGGCGACCCATTACAACTGGTGTCCCCCAGGGGTCGGTACTGGGGCCCATCTTGTTTAATATCTTGATTGATGACCTAGATGAAGGGATCAAGNATAAACAAAGATGAAAGTAAAATAAATACATGTCTAATTAAATCCATGTTACCAGTAAATTTCTTATGCATAGCTAAGAAAGGCTGCTGTAAGAAGATTGTAGCAAAATCAGTGACTACTCACAGATGCAACAAACACTGAAGTGCAGTTAGCTCTCCTCACCTCTAGGTACTCTGTATCCAGATCAACAAAAATTGAGTGTTGTGTATAACATATTCGTTATATACAGGAACACTTACTGATTTTATTATTTCAGCCATAGTACGTGTGCTTTGGGTCAGAAGAAACCTCTGTTTGACATTCTGAAAGTATTTCCAAGTACATGGCATGATCTTGCCCATGAAGCTGAATCCCTGAGCCAATATTACTGTAGAGCATGAGTCTGACTACATACTGTGTCATTTCCAGGAGTCCCTGAAGGGAAAGGTGATGTCCACGCTTGGGACAATGTTCTCAGAAGACCAAAAGAAAAACAGTCAACTAAACCAACAAAAATTATTGAATACATGTCTCAAAATGGGAAAAAAAAAATAGATGGTAGCCATACAGATTTTCAGGAATTCCCTCATTCAGACACTACACATTTAACTTTGGCATTCTCCATCTCAGCATGGAACAGGTTTACAATCCTAGTTCCTAGAAGCCATTAAATCTGTTACAGAATTCAAGAATGCAATTTAAGTTGTATTACTCCATTAATATTATTGGAGAACAGTCTTTAACTACCAGCGAACTGGCCTCCAGATACAACAACAGAAAAGCAGGTATTAAATGAGAGCAGTATTTAAGAACTACACATTGTATCCCTCATCCCAAACTGTTAAAACTATTTGATCTGTTGTTGTTCTGATTTTTTCTCTTAAGAGAGAATTTTCTCTATTGTGGAGCTCTCCAGTAGTGCTTTCCAGGATGACTTCCGACAGATATTCCCAGATCTTGTTTCAGTGGCAAACCAATTCATGTAGAATAGTGTACTTCTGTGCAGCATATTAATATCAGTTGTTGGGGGAAATTTGTCTGTTTTGGTTCCATCTGATGTTTCAAAATATCCTGTCTTTCCCAAGGCTTACACAGACAAGTCTTCTTAATGGAAATAGCAACATTTTTTTTCTACCATGCTAGCAAATTCAGACTTTTGGCACAGTAGTTCATTACCACAAGTAAACACAAACCTTCGTTCCACCTGTTTTAAGGGCCCTAAGTGAGAGATACTAAATGGGAACTGTTTCACTCTAGAATTCAGAAATGAGTGCCTAAGCCCTCTCGAGAAGGCTTAGCTGTTAACTAAAGAGAGACTGGCATCATATGCCTCAGCTGGCAGACACTTCAGCTGCTGAACAGCTTTCAATCCAATCCCATCACTGCATTGCAGCTTGAAGAACTGTGCAACCAGTAAAACAGCTCCACAGTTTCCCCCTTGCACAAAGCCTGTACTCAGCTTCTCATTTTCTCAACTACATGCAAATATTCTCTCTAAGCTGCAGCATCATGGAGGTGCGGACACGGTCCAGGGTTTTTGATCCATTGTCTCCCTTCGTCACAGTGATACCTTTATGCTTTTGATATAGCCCCCTGACTTCACTTGTTTTTTCCTTGTCCAAGTTCATGCCAAAATCTAATATATACATATAGCAGTATATTCACAAAGCAACAATTTTCCCCCTTGCTCTTCTTACTAGAAGCTCATTTTCTGGCAGCATGTTTCAGAGGCATGCAATACCACTGCTATTTAAGTGTCGCAGTGCTTCATTCACACTGTATCGGTTCTGCTGCAAGCATTCTCAAGATATATCCCTTTGGGAATGAAACATAACTAAGGCAGCAAGGGTGCAGAGAGTAAGATTTTTAAGAAGGAATTAGATGCCAGAATCCCCTAAGATTTCAATACGTCCTAATCCTTTGAGAAAACTACTTCAATAGATTTATTCAAGCAACGTACAGAACAAAAGTGGGAATTAAATGATTATTTTAAGCCCTGCTTTCCCAAGTGATACTAACACTCTCCTTCACAGATTGCTTGGGGAGTAATACAACTCCATGAAATATGCAAAAACTTCACTCAGAAGACAGTGACTTTCTGAGCAAGCTATGTACTAAACCACATTTTAACACTTAACTGAGGTGTTTTCTTCTCACAGTCTTCAGTGACACCAAGGTCTCTAAACCAAGAATTTCCTGCACGTGAAAAAACACTATGCTCTGCAATTTTAACTAAAATGTACCTAAGAGGTATGTTAAAATGAACCCAGTGAGACCAGGTATCACTTTCCACCGATCTAACATACCAAGTATTTCAGAAGACCTGTGCTGAGAATTAACAACATGGCATTTTCCTCCTTCCATTACTCCTTACTTAACAGCTTGATTCAGCATGCTTTGTTTAGCAAATTAACAGTACCTGAAAATATTTACTTAACAAATAAAGTTGCACAGATGTCAGAATAACAGCTCCTTTATTTGCACTGGACTCCACAGAACTAATTTCTTCCCCGTCTGAAAGTTTCAGCCCTTCTGCCCAGTGTTTGGCTATTTTTGTCCTGGATTTCTACATGCTGATACACATTTTAATGCCGAGCACTTGGTAGATGGCAGAAGACAAACTGGCATACTTCAGTCTTCAAAACACAGTTTCTCCAGTTTTTATCTTGCTGGATTTGCTTTGCAAAGCTATTTAGGAAGACAAACAATATCCCCATTTCCATAAACAGAAAAAATATGAAACATCAAAAATAAAAAGACAAAATTAAATAAAAAGCAGGCATAATGAGATCATTTTACAGCAAAGACTGAAGACATGCAAAGATGCCACTTTTAGAAACAGAATCTTAAAATAGAACCACAGGTGAAAACAGAACATGGATCTAAATAAATTAGAGTCCAACTTGAAGGAGGGCCACTAGAAATGTTGATATTATGCTCTGTGTCTACTCAAAAATGGCAAATAGCTCAAATAAATAGCCAGCCACATGAACTTTCTTCCATTAGGGACTAACCCAGTTCATATTCAAATTTCAGGGCCATTCTAAATTTTGACCTTATTCAGAGTAAATTCAGATCTTATCTCCATGGAAAAGCTGATAAAAGTAAATTTCTCTATTTGGAGCGAATGTACATCTTTAACGTTCTTTTAGCATCAGAAATAGTATCCCCTAAAGTATGTTTTACTCCACATTTTTCACATTTAGAAGCACATTTCTGTGAATTTTCAAACATCAGCATAGACTGCAAGCTCCAGACTTCAGCTACACTACACATAATATGAGCCAGCAGAGCAAAACATCAGAGCACCCATCAGACAGGTTGCCCAAGCCTGGGTACAGTCAGACAGGGTTCCAACACACAGCTCTGTCTGAGGCAAAGCAGCTCAGACTTTCCTTCTCCCTTGTTTAGGGCAGGTATATAAGTCCCACTGGTGAAGTACAGAGAGTTTAACAGAGGGCTCAGAAAAACTCTTCTATTTGGATTTTGATGTAACTGAACAGATAGTGTAAAGGTTGTTCTTGTTTGTTTCATTTTTTCTGCTAAGAAAACCTTTGAAAGCATTATTCTAGTCCTTCTGCAGCAATTCTCAGGCTTTTGAATCACAGAAAGCAATATACCTTGTCTAAAATATTCAGATCCCGTTAGGTATCAGATTTATCCATAAACAACCTACAGTCTCACTTCTACTAAATACTTTACTGACATCAGCACAGTTACTCTGGACTTGTATCAGCGTAACTTGTAAGTAAAATACAGTAAGAGTCCTCCCACTCGCCAGGAAAAAGCCATTTTACTGACATTTCTAGTACATGTTTTTATCAAAACCTTCCCACCTCGGTTATTAGCTGTGTTTGAAGTCTCTTCAGTCACAAGTGGTAAGGAGAGAATATTAGACATACTTGTATTAAAATATTTTACTGATGGGAATTTAAGGCTAATGTCAATTTACTTTATATTCTCATGCTACTATTTTCTCTCTGGGATAGTTTATTTTTGAGGGTAAATGTTTGTAGGATAGAGCTTTTCTGTAGAAACAAATTACAGTTCTTCTGGTTGTTTACACTACAGGGTCAAAACCCAACTCTGTTTGGAAAAAAAGAGACATACTAATGATGACTCTGTTCCTGAAGTACCTACATTTTTGGCAGTCTGTTCATATCCTGAGAGGTAATCCCCAGCAAGCACCACATGCAGTAATCCTTACTCCTCCCCCAGTCAATACTTCAAAAAATAACTCGCTGGACAAAACAATGAGTCACTGAAGATACAAACAGAAACAGCAAAATACGGAAATGATTCAAGAGAAAGAGCAGACATCGCAGTAACATCAGTCTAGAACTACATCAAAAAATCCACAAACACAGAAGACCTCAGCTTGTCCTATGACTTGGGTCACTGGGTCCAGTCTAAGCAAACTCATGCAATTCAAACCAAGCACATGCAGCCTAGACTAAAACTAACTCTTGAAAGAAAATCTGCTTGTAATGATTATGAATATTCTAACTCCAAATCTAAATATAAATTTAGATTAGATTTAGATTCATGGACGAAACAACTTGCTTTCTTATAGAAAAAGAAACATACTTAGTTTCAATATCAAAGAGTTGTATTTTCTTTCAGTCATTGCTTCACATGGCAAACTAATCAAGTCTTATATTTAAAAATGACTTTCCATTTCCCCAGATATTCCTCTTGACTGCAGGTCTTTTAATTCATAGATGAAGGACACTAGAATTGTACATAGTACTGACTGCACACAACATTAGAATATAATCTAACACTTCAGTGTGTTAGAATCAAGTATTTGGGGGGTTAAGACTACTCCATATTTCTACTGGAAACGCTATGCCTCATAACTCAGGATGCTGCTTTCCCTTTCCACAATCACATTAAAAAAAGAAACATCTCCATATTCATAATGTTTTCTGGGTCTTCTAATACAGCAGGCAGTATTTTTATATCATTTCATCCCATTAACAAGTACACCCAGCACCAAAGAACTCCCTTTTCCACGCACATTAGGCCCTTTGTATACTTCTTCTGGACTCACAAGTTACTTTTTCTAATACCTTTATTGAAATGTTTATTCACCAATTCAGTAGTGGTGTTTTCCCCCAGGGCACTTGCTATTATCTTTTGTGTCCCTAAACTTTTTAATCAGTTGAAAAAAAAAAAAAACAAAAAAGAAAAAAAATCTCTCAATAATTGATCTGTTTCAGGGAACCATGACATCAACAATCACCTGTGAACGACTTAAACCCAAATTATTTTCTATGATTGTGTCTTCCATGCTGTCCTTCCTACTTGACATAATCCACTATAGCTTTTGACTTAGTGATTATCTATTGATGGAATGCTTAAAGTCTGGCTTTAAAATCAGAAACCTGGGAGACAGCAATATCTCTTGGCTGGCTGCAACTATGAAATACTTCTTTATCCTCAAAGTTCTTTCATTGCTGCTTAGTAGGCATCCAGAGGTCAACCTAGAAATGCTGTTGCTTCAAGGCCAGAACACTTATGATTTCATCTATGCAAGAGCAAGAACCCAATAGAAAGGTATATGATGTATGCTTTTTATGTTTTAAATCAATATGTTTCTCAAAATACTTAAGCAAGTAATGAAATAAATCTCTAAAGGGGAAAGTTAATAAACATTCACATATGCATTTTACTCATCTCTGGATGTAATGGTAGTTTAGTTATTCCCTTATTTATGCAGTGGGACAAAGATCAGGAAAGATCATCAGTGAAAACTATTTGGCTGTCTGTTGACTTTCTTCTGGTTGCCTAACATTTATTTTTAAAGTTATAACAAATGGTTCTTTTCTGTTTGGTAGGAAAGTAGGATGACAGATTGTGGGAAGGAAAGTGTGAGCTGTATGGAAAGAGAACAAGAGCAAGAAAAGGAGGCTAACTGATCCAACAAACCTGTTAATAGCAAATGGAGAGCAGAAAATGAAAAGGGCTGTTTTCAAGCCCGCACCACAAAGTCATAGTAATAAAGTCCTATGCACAGTGTAATTCTAAGAAAGTATTACAACAGCAGTGACTCTCCTCACTGCAGGAGAGTGAATCATTTTATTAAAAGAATTAACACAAAAGAACTACCAAAAATTAGTCTTGAAGGAAAAAACAAGCTATCTTTCCCGAAGCCATGTATCATAATACCATGGGAATCAAAATATGAATCTCAGGATATGCCATACCAGAACAAAAAGTATCACTGATGTTCAAAGAAATGGCATGCAACTTCTGTTGGAAAACAATTTCAACAAACCTCATGCATCTCAAAAAACAACCACACTAAAGTAAAACAAAGATATGGGGCAGTATTTTGGGAAAATTTTTTAAAAAGTTTCAGCTTGCCCATGTTGGATTATCACTGATACTTTCATTTGCTTCTTACCGAAGGGAATTTCAAACACCAGATTCTGAATCAATTATTCCTCTTAGATTTGAGAAGCAAAATGGCATTCTCTTATTTTATTCCTTCTTAGCTACTCCTTAAGCCCTCTGCTGCCTACAAGTCCAAAGACTGGAGAAACTGAAAACATTTTAAATCTTGTATGCCAGTAAAATCGTACGGTAACAGCGAAGTAGCACCTGTACACAACACATGGAGTGACTACTGTTAAAAAGGATAGAGAAATATCATCTATTATTGTCTACAGACAAATAAGCTTCACTTCAACACTATGAAAGATTTTCAAAATAAAAAATGTCAAGGATACAATTAATACAAAACAAGAAAATTAAAAAAAATCATCTAGTGTAACATGGACCTAATACAAGAGGCATGTTTAAGAAAGAGCCTTCTTTGATTATCTAATTGATCCTCCAGGTAGTGTGAAAGCAGCACGTGAACAGTCCTTAGCTGAAAAATACCTAAGGTTCCAGAAATTAAATGGGATACAAAGAAACAGCTGAAGTGGATTTGCCACTTAGTCATATTAATTATCTTGGTTTGAACAGAAGCTGAAAATCAAATTTCTGAAGGTCAGAGATATCTATTCCAGTCAGTTGTAAGCATGTTATAAAACAAGAATTTCCTAGGGACTCAGAGCTGGAAATAATTATCATTTTGGTGGGCTAGTATGAAAGAGGAAAAAAAGGGCCAAGAGTCTGAGACAACAATACTAAAACTGGGATGAAGTTATCCGACACCAATTGTGAAGTCAGTTCATTTAGGGAAAAGTATAAAAAAAAAATATTCTGCAGGCTAGGGAGTCAGCTGGATATAAACAAGTTCAAGGATGGTGTGAGATCTTGCAGTTCTTTTTGAAGAACACCACCAAAATTAACACAATTCCATGGCAGTCATGACTGTGGTTCTCAAATCACCTCAGAAATATTTCTTTCCATAAAATATCTCATCTGAATAAACCATCATAGTATTTCAAAATCACTAAGAACCATGGTTTGTAAACAAAAAGCAGGGGAAAAGAAGTCCAAAAATGTTTCATCAAAGAGTGGAGACTGATAGTGTTGCCATAGGCAGTATGACAGACAATTTTCTTGTCTCCTTTCGCAGTTGGGTTTCATCATAAACAGTTTACAGTTTCTTATCGGCCTCTAAAATTTAATAAAACCACATCTTTAAGTGCTTGATGGTCAGAATGGGAAGCTGTTCCTATTTCTGCTATGCTATTATGTTTCCCCTCGTGTAAGGATGAGGCCTATACCACCCCCACACTCTCACATAACACTCTCCCTATCAAACCTAATACAGTGAAATAAGAAAGTGCTTACCTCACAAACAATTTGCAGTACTTTCTTCCCTACAACTAAAATTAAATAGACTTTAAAATGCATTTTCCCCCACTTGGAATATCTGACTTCTTGCCTGCATTTACCACTCAGGGCTTAAAAGACACTGGAATGATTTTTAGATTAGATACCCAGTACCTATCCATGCTAAGCCAAATTCCATCTCAATTCAAACCCCAGGCATCTCTAAATGAAAAGCAAAAGACGCTCAAGTCCCTTTAAGTCTGCTCCAAGGCATACTTTGCTATATGGTTAGTGGTTCTTGCCCCCAAAACCAATGTGTGCTATACCATAACTGTGAAATGTTTGCCTGGCATGTCCCCAGAATTACTCTACACTCTTTCCTGGTTTTCCCCCAACAGCCCAAGTATTTCCTTCAGAGGATATGTGCTCCCATCCATTGAACAGCACTATCTGATACTGTATTTTATATTTTACTGTTCTGGAACTTTCATTTGATCTGAAAAGAGATGAGGTGAAACATTTGCTACTAAAAGTTTTCACTTAGAGTAAAATCACGTTTCCCCTGGTTGCTCATATTCATGCACAGTGCATTAAAATTGACTCCCATAAGTCTTCATTATTCAGGCATTTAATCATATGGAAAATGTGGTAATTTAATTAAAACAAGCAACATAGGTTAGATATCCCACGGGAAACAGAGTGAGGAAAAATAATCTAATTCACTGAATTTCCATTTTGAAAATGTATTAATATGAGACCACAAGACCACAGCAAAAAAAAAAAAAAGAAAAAAGAAAAAAGTTGCTCATTTGTAAAGCAGTAATCCGATGCTGAGACAATTTCAGTTTAGGAAGCCAAAACTTACACTGCTCTGTCTCATGTCTGCAGTGAGTGTTTGTCAGAATATAATGCAACTAGCAATTACTTGCTGTAGTACAGTAAAGCCTGGAATTATTATTATTTTTTTTTTTTTAATGAGACAGGAAAAGGATAGTGTGCTATTAGTTCAGGCATGACTACTAAAGACTGTACTCATCAGAGGTCTATGAAAGGTTTTAAGTCTTCCACACTGTTGAGTACAATGTTTAATTCTTCCCAGAACTTATGTCACGTACCTGGCACTTTGCTTCAAAATGATTTATCAATATAGTATTGAGAGAAGGGGTGGAGGGACCAGATTCATACACATGTGGTTGCAGTTCTCTCCAGAATTTGAGATACATCTGCTAACCCAACCTTTTATTTCAACTAAGATGTCGATGGGTGTTGTTCTTTGACTCAATAGTCTTTTCCTATCCCTCCCATTCATAAATTCCTCAAACCACAACCCTAATTCCAAAACTTTTAGTAGAATTTGCCCAAATGACCCTTCAGGAGAACTTCTATTAGATATAAGCATTCTGTAAAATATCACTAAAGTGTATGAAGGTTGATTAAGTTCTTTTCCCAATTTTTTATTTCTTTATATGTTGGATTTCTTTTGGCTTTTTTCTCTTTTCTTATAAAAAGAGCAGTTAGTGCAGACCATCTACCTCTACTTACAGCATCTATGCAGCCATTTTTTCCTCTTTTTTTCCTTTTTTTTTTTCCCATTAGGTTTGATCCTATATTTCCCGTTTCCAAAATTCCCACAAAAAAAAAAAAAAAAAAAA